>JAPPVO010000036.1:150452784-150602515 GCA_030407325.1 Camellia japonica | reverse complement strand
CCTGGCTCGTTTCCTCCGTGAAGATGCTCCTATCCTGAAAGAGGATGAAACCGACCGGCAAGTGGTTGCTGCGGTTGATGCCTGGAAACATGCCGATTTCCTTTGCCGGAATTACGTCTTGAACGGACTTGACAACACATTATACAACGTCTACAGTCCAATCAAGACAGCAAAGGAACTTTGGGAATCGTTGGAGAAAAAGTACAAAACGGAAGATGCCGGCTCAAAGAAATTTGTGATTGGCAGATTCCTGGATTTTGTAATGGTTGATTCAAAAACTGTGATTAGCCAAGCTCAAGATTTCCAACTCATTCTGCATGACATACATGCAGAAGGTATGTCTCTCAGTGAATCCTTCCAAGTTGCAGCCTTAATTGAAAAATTACCAAAAGCTGGAAGGAATTCTGTAACAACCCTCATTTTGACTTAGCCATGTTTGCATACACTCATGCATTATCTTGACTCGTCTTGATTGCAATCTTGTTTTGTCTTGCCTTGTTAAGTATTGCTTGTCTGATTTTGACCCTTGCTTGACGCATAGCCGAGGTCATCTTGAGCCTAGTTCACCTTCGAACCTTTGTACTTAGAACCGTTGTAAAACCGCTGGTTGAGACTCCAGCATGTCTAGCCGAGGTGTTACTAGCTAGGCCGAGGTGTGCAGAACCAAGGCCGAGATGTTTTGCGCTTTGCGATTTTGTTCCTGGGCAGGTATGACCTAGGCCGAGGTGTGGCACACCCAGGCCAAGGTGTGGCACAGCTTAGTCAAGTGTCGTCCTCCCTAGCCGATGTCTTTGTTATCCTGAAGTCGAGTCTTGCCTTTAGCCGATGTCATTGATTGCCGAGGTTTTTCCGCCTTAGCTTCTTGCATACACTTTGTCAGAGACTTGTCTTATCAATCAATCACCTTTTTGAGTTGAACCAACCCGAATGCGCCACGTGTCCGAGCTGCAGGCTAGGTCAGCCGACAGGCCTAAAATACATCATTTTGTATCATTTTGCACGATTTGTCTTGTAAGCTTTTGTTCTTGAAGAGTGAGAAACTCTAGAAGAGGGAGGAGAAGTTTTAGAGTGAGAAGGTAATTTCCGAGCTTGATCTTAGAAGATTGAACCGTTGGATTCAAGTTTTGAGGTTAGGATCATAATCCTCTCTTGTTGTTTTGATCGATCATCTAGCTGCATTGCATGATCAAGTCTGTCTCGTATGTTTTGCATTGTTTTGAAAGAGAAAAATAGAGCTCGTGTGTTCTTGATGGAAAACCTTGTTTGATCCGAAAAGCTTATGGCAAAAGCTATGTTTTTTGTTTATTTCTCGAATGATCTTCTGAATGGGTACCCAAGTTCATGTTTTGGAACTCTTGCCTTGAAACCTCAGATTTTATAACAAGTTATGAACCTTGCATTTCATCCTCTTCATGATCATGTTCATCATATTCTTCAAAGGGAAACCCCGGTTTTTCCCGACCTTGCTTTTGGTTGTGGCCGTCGGAACCTCGGCCTAAGAATCTGGTTGGTACCAGTGTACTATCATGAGTGGGGAGAGAATGTTTAAACTCCCAGCATGTTTTGCTTGTTTTGACTTAGCTTGGTGTGAATGCCGAGATCAATCACTGCGTGTGAAATTTGTTTGAGAATGTATTTGTCATGTGATTGTAGGACCTTGATCTTTGCTTTGAGCCTACACTTGAAGAACCAGGTGAGTGGTACCTTTGATAAAGCTATGTTATAAGTTTTGATAAATCTTGCTTCGTTTCGTTTTGATGAAAGTATTTGTTAAGCATGAATGTCTAGCCTATTTTGATGTGCGAATGAAGAAGCTTGTTTTGATGCCATCCTTGTAAAAGTCCCTTGTGCTGGAGGACTCTAAACTTTCGCAGCACTAAGTATAAAAGGATACGGTCCTTTCTTGGAAAGACTAAGTGTTAAAGCGGGCTACGGGCCTAAGTAACACAAGGCCATCGTGTTAAAAGGGGGCTACGGGCCTAAGTAACACAAGTCCCTTGTGCTGGAGGACTATAAACTTTCGCAGTACTCTTGTCTAATCGATTACGGATCGACCAATACCTCGTTTTGCCACAGACGGTTTACCGCGTGGATTGTTGTTCGGAAAGCTTGATTTGTGTTTTGCCGATGTTAGTAAGCATCCCTTGAGACTTGTAAGGTTTGATGGATGAATACGGTTCATCTCTTGTTTTGATAAAGTTTGGACGTGTTTTGCTTTGAAGGAACCTCGGCTGATATTCGTATGGTTTTGACATGTTTGTTTTGTAAGGACTTCGGCTATATTCATGCAAAACCTTTATTATCTGTACCACTCACTGAGTTTTCAGCTCACCCTCTCTATATATATATGTAGGTGATGAGCAGGACGTCGGCGACGCCTGAATGTGTTCTTGAAAGCTTGTTTTGGATTTCTTTACCTCGGCTCTGCTTGTTTCGTTACGTCGGCCATTTTGTGTTTATGTCGGCAACTCTTGAAAATCATGCTTCTTGGCTTGTAATTATTGTTTTTGCATACGTCGGCTCGAGAAGCCTTTTGATCAAGATGTAACTTGTATTTTGTCGTAAATGATAAACTGTGAAGCCTTATCTTGTTTGGCATTCCTTTTGATATACGCACAGCTCTTGTGGACTATTTGGTTCTGTATATTTTACTTCCGCACTTGTTAGCCCCGCATGTAATACTCTGTTGTGTGTGACTTTTGAAAGTTGGCCTTCGGTAATTACGGATTACTGGCCATCATGGCACCATCCTACTAGGGGCGGGTTGGGGTCGTGACAGAATGGTATCAGAGCATTGTTTCCTTAGTATACATTATTCACACACTTTGAGTCCTAAAAGAGCATAGGATTTCCCTTAGAAGAGATGTAGGGATTGCATCATTTTGCTTGCTATTTGAACAATGTGTGCATCAACTCGGCATGCTTATTTGTTACTTGTTTATGAGTTCATTCGCTTATCTTGTTTTAAAGCTGCACTTTGCATACTACTAGTATCATGAGGAGGGGTAGACCCCCAGTTGGCCGGAATCCGCCCGAGGACAGGATGGACAGACTGGAAAGGTTAGTTGAAGGTTTGGCTCGCGAGTTGAGGCAAACAAGACAGCAGTTCGCTAGTGCCACTTCGACTCAGGCCGAGCGAACGAATGGCTGAAATACAGATCTACCTCCACCCCCGCCGGTACCGCCAGTACTTTCTCAGCCAGCCTTGTATGGAGATGGCACGATTGCCTTGATCAGAGAGTTCAAAAAGATGAAACCACCGAGGTTCTCAGGAGGTATAGAGCCGATGAAGGCCGAAGCGTGGGTTTTAGAAATGGAAAAGTTGTTTGAGATCTTTCCCAGTACCGATACTCAGAAGGTAACGTTGGCAACATTCACACTAGATGATGACGCCCGCAGATGGTGGGTAATGGTTCGAGAAAGCAATCCAGACTTGACATGGACCCGATTTCTAGAATTGTTCTACAACAAACACTTTCCCCTAAGTGTTCGAAACCGCAAGGCAACCGAATTTCAGACCTTGACGCAGGGCAGCCGAACAGTGGCAGAGTATGATCGCGCTTTTACTGAATTGGTGAGGTTTGCACCGCATATAGTCAATGATGAATACATGAAGGCTAGGAAGTTTGAGAGCGGGCTCCGCGGACCAATACAAGACCGGGTTAATCTACTCGACATACCAACCTACGCCGGAGTATTGGACAAAGCCATTCAGGCCGAGGCTAATTTGAACAAATACCAGGGTTCGGGAGATAACCAGAGGAAGAGGCAGAATTATGACAACCGCCGATCACAGTTTGATACCAAGAAGAGGGCGAATGTCGGTAGCCCCAGCAGCAACCTAAAGAAAGAAGGTGGTAATAAGCCGACATGTTCCAGTTGTGGGAAAGCACATTTCGGGGTCTGTCGTCGGGAGTCTGGAGCTTGTTATGAATGTGGTGAAGTGGGTCATTATGTGAGAGATTGCCCTAAGGCAAAGACTGATGCCAGCAAGAAAGGTGAGGATACCTCCGGTTCCTTCAGAAGAGTAATGCTGGGAAAGGGCAGTTGAGGCAGGGCAGAGTTTTTGCACTAGTACCAGGGGACACTTCGAATGCTGAGACAGTAGTGTCAGGTATACTCTCTATTTGCTCTCAAGATGCTTATGTGTTGATTGATTCGGGTTCTACGCATTCGTTCATATCTGCTAAGTTTGCCGAGAGGATTAATAGGGAACTAGAACCTCTTGATTTTGTGCTATCTGTGTCTACTCCATCTGGGAGATCTATGATTGTTACCTCCATCTATAGAGCATGCATTATTGTGGTTGAGAATGTTGAACTGTTAGTTGACTTGATGCCATTAGACATAACTCATTTTGATGTCATATTGGGAATGGATTGGTTAGAGACCAATCACGCATCCATAAATTGTACTTCTAAAAGTGTCACGTTGAAACCCCCAAACCTAGCCGAGGTTACGTTTCAGGGTAAGGGAGTAGTACCCCCGCCTTACTTGATCTCATCCCTAAAAGCCTGTAAGTTGATCCAGAAAGGGTGCCGAAGTTATTTGTGTAGTGTACTGAGTCAATTGAATGAAAGTGCTGAATTAGCTGACGTCCCCGTTGTTAATGAATTTCCCGATGTCTTCCCGAATGAGTTGCCTGGCCACTTGATTGATAGAGAAGTAGAATTCACCGTTGATGTTATGTCAGGAACCCAGCCTATCTCTAAGACACCCTATAGGATGGCCCCAGCTGAACTTAGGGAATTAAAACTACAACTACAAGAATTGTTGGATAAGGGGTTTATTAGGCCGAGCACTTCACCGTGGGGAGCACCCGTTTTATTTGTTAAGAAAAAGGATGGCACACTTCGTCTTTGCATTGACTACAGAGAACTTAATAAGGTGACCATTAAGAACAAGTACCCTTTGCCGAGGATAGATGATTTGTTTGATCAGCTGCAAGGTGCACGAGTCTTTTCTAAGATTGACCTTAGGTCGGGCTACCATCAGCTTAAGGTTAAGGCCGAGGATGTTGAGAAGACTGCTTTTCGGACAAGATATGGTCATTATGAATTCTAGTAATGCCTTTTGGAGTGACCAATGCCCCTGCTGCATTCATGGATTTAATGAACAGAGTCTTTAAGTCGTACCTTGATGAGTTTATAGTTGTCTTCATTGATGATATATTAATCTACTCTAAGAGTAAAGCTGAGCAGAGAATCATTTGAGACTTACCTTACAGATTTTGGGGATCGGAAATTGTATGCTAAGTTTAACAAGTGTGAGTTCTGGCTTTCCACTATTTCATTCTGGGTCATGTGATTAATGAAGAAGGTATTTCGGTTGATCCTAATAAAATTGAAGCTGTTGTTAATTGGCCGAGACCGACTAATGTGTCCGAGGTTCGTAGTTTTCTGGGTTTGGCAGGTTATTACAGAAAGTTTGTGAAGGATTTCTCAAGGATTGCTATTCCATTGACGCAATTGACTAAGAAGGGAACACTGTACGAATGGACTGAAGATCGGGAGTCAGCTTTCCAGGAACTGAAAACAAGGTTAGTTACAGCCCCAGTGCTTGTACTTCCATCAGGTAATGAAGAGTTTCATATCTATAGTGATGCATCGCATAAGGGTTTGGGTTGTGTACTAATGCAAAAAGGTAAGGTCATAGCATATGCATCTCGTCAGTTGAAGCCACATGAAAAGAATTATCCTACCCATGATTTGGAGCTAGCAGCCGTTGTATTTGCTTTGAAGATTTGGCGTCACTACTTGTATGGAGCTTCTTGTCAGGTTTTTACAGATCAAAGAGTTTAAGTACCTGTTCACTCAGAAGGAATTGAATCTAAGACAGAGAAGATGGCTTGAGTTGTTGAAAGACTATGATATGCAAATTCAATATCACCCAGGTAAAGCTAATAGCGTAGCCGACGCTTTGAGCAGAAAGTCAGTTGGAAGTTTGGCATGTCTAACCGCGATTTCAGCAGAACCTACTATTGTTGAGGAAGTGAAGTCAAGACAGATGGAGGATAAATTCTTCAGGAAAGTAGCCGATGAAATTGTTACAAAGCCGAGATCAGGGTACACCCTTGAGAACCACGTGCTTAAGTTTGAAGGAAGACTATGCGTGGCCGATGTTCCAGAGCTAAAAAGGAAAATTTTACAGGAAGCCCATGGTTCCAAGTTTGCTGCTCATCCAGGAAATACCAAAATGTATCAAGATGTGAAACAGACCTTCTGGTGGCCAAATATGAAAAGAGAGATAGCCGAGTTCGTGTCCCAGTGTTTGCATTGTCAACAAGCGAAAGCAGAACATCAGAGACCGGCAGGACTTCTCAAACCTTTGCCGATCCCTGAGTGGAAATGGGAACACATCTTCATGGATTTTGTGGTTGGATTGCCGAGGACACAGAAAGGTATGAATTCGATCTGGGTTATCATTGACAGACTAACCAAGTCATGACTTGGTTAGTCTGTCAATGATAACCCAGATCGAATTCATACCTTTCTGTGTCCTCGGCAATCCAACCACAAAATCCATGAAGATGTGTTCCCATTTCCACTCAGGGATCGGCAAAGGTTTGAGAAGTCCTGCCGGTCTCTGATGTTCTGCTTTCGCTTGTTGACAATGCAAACACTGGGACACGAACTCGGCTATCTCTCTTTTCATATTTGGCCACCAGAAGGTCTGTTTCACATCTTGATACATTTTGGTATTTCCTGGATGAGCAGCAAACTTGGAACCATGGGCTTCCTGTAAAATTTTCCTTTTTAGCTCTGGAACATCGGCCACGCATAGTCTTCCTTCAAACTTAAGCACGTGGTTCTCAAGGGTGTACCCTGATCTCGGCTTTGTAACAATTTCATCGGCTACTTTCCTGAAGAATTTATCCTCCATCTGTCTTGACTTCACTTCCTCAACAATAGTAGGTTCTGCTGAAATCGCGGTTAGACATGCCAAACTTCCAACTGACTTTCTGCTCAAAGCGTCGGCTACGCTATTAGCTTTACCTGGGTGATATTGAATTTGCATATCATAGTCTTTCAACAACTCAAGCCATCTTCTCTGTCTTAGATTCAATTCCTTCTGAGTGAACAGGTACTTCAAACTCTTTGATCTGTAAAAACCTGACAAGAAGCTCCATACAAGTAGTGACGCCAAATCTTCAAAGCAAATACAACGGCTGCTAGCTCCAAATCATGGGTAGGATAATTCTTTTCATGTGGCTTCAACTGACGAGATGCATATGCTATGACCTTACCTTTTTGCATTAGTACACAACCCAAACCCTTATGCGATGCATCACTATAGATATGAAACTCTTCATTACCTGATGGAAGTACAAGCACTGGGGCTGTAACTAACCTTGTTTTCAGTTCCTGGAAAGCTGACTCCCGATCTTCAGTCCATTCGTACAGTGTTCCCTTCTTAGTCAATTGCGTCAATGGAATAGCAATCCTTGAGAAATCCTTCACAAACTTTCTGTAATAACCTGCCAAACCCAGAAAACTACGAACCTCGGACACATTAGTCGGTCTCGGCCAATTAACAACAGCTTCAATTTTATTAGGATCAACCGAAATACCTTCTTCATTAATCACATGACCCAGAATGAAATAGTGGAAAGCCAGAACTCACACTTGTTAAACTTAGCATACAATTTCCGATCCCCAAAATCTGTAAGGTAAGTCTCAAATGATTCTCTGCTCAGCTTTACTCTTAGAGTAGATTAATATATCATCAATGAAGACAACTATAAACTCATCAAGGTACGACTTAAAGACTCTGTTCATTAAATCCATGAATGCAGCAGGGGCATTGGTCACTCCAAAAGGCATTACTAGGAATTCATAATGACCATATCTTGTCCGAAAAGCAGTCTTCTCAACATCCTCGGCCTTAACCTTAAGCTGATGGTAGCCCGACCTAAGGTCAATCTTAGAAAAGACTCGTGCACCTTGCAGCTGATCAAACAAATCATCTATCCTCGGCAAAGGGTACTTGTTCTTAATGGTCACCTTATTAAGTTCTCTGTAGTCAATGCAAAGACGAAGTGTGCCATCCTTTTTCTTAACAAATAAAACGGGTGCTCCCCACGGTGAAGTGCTCGGCCTAATAAACCCCTTATCCAACAATTCTTGTAGTTGTAGTTTTAATTCCCTAAGTTCAGCTGGGGCCATCCTATAGGGTGTCTTAGAGATAGGCTGGGTTCCTGACATAACATCAACGGTGAATTCTACTTCTCTATCAATCAAGTGGCCAGGCAACTCATTCGGGAAGACATCGGGAAATTCATTAACAACGGGGACGTCAGCTAATTCAGCACTTTCATTCAATTGACTCAGTACACTACACAAATAACTTCGGCACCCTTTCTGGATCAACTTACAGGCTTTTAGGGATGAGATCAAGTAAGGCGGGGGTACTACTCCCTTACCCTGAAACGTAACCTCGGCTAGGTTTGGGGGTTTCAACGTGACACTTTTAGAAGTACAATTTATGGATGCGTGATTGGTCTCTAACCAATCCATTCCCAATATGACATCAAAATGAGTTATGTCTAATGGCATCAAGTCAACTAACAGTTCAACATTCTCAACCACAATAATGCATGCTCTATAGATGGAGGTAACAATCATAGATCTCCCAGATGGAGTAGACACAGATAGCACAAAATCAAGAGGTTCTAGTTCCCTATTAATCCTCTCGGCAAACTTAGCAGATATGAACGAATGCGTAGAACCCGAATCAATCAACACATAAGCATCTTGAGAGCAAATAGAGAGTATACCTGACACTACTGTCTCAGCATTCGAAGTGTCCCCTGGTACTAGTGCAAAAACTCTGCCCTGCCTCAACTGCCCTTTCCCAGCATTACTCTTCTGAATGGAACCGGAGGTATCCTCACCTTTCTTGCTGGCATCAGTCTTTGCCTTAGGGCAATCTCTCACATAATGACCCACTTCACCACATTCATAACAAGCTCCAGACTCCCGACGACAGACCCCGAAATGTGCTTTCCCACAACTGGAACATGTCGGCTTATTACCACCTTCTTTCTTTAGGTTGCTGCTGGGGCTACCGACATTCGCCCTCTTCTTGGTATCAAACTGTGATCGGCGGTTGTCATAATTCTGCCTCTTCCTCTGGTTATCTCCCGAACCCTGGTATTTGTTCAAATTAGCCTCGGCCTGAATGGCTTTGTCCAATACTCCGGCGTAGGTTGGTATGTCGAGTAGATTAACCCGGTCTTGTATTGGTCCGCGGAGCCCGCTCTCAAACTTCCTAGCCTTCATGTATTCATCATTGACTATATGCGGTGCAAACCTCACCAATTCAGTAAAAGCGCGATCATACTCTGCCACTGTTCGGCTGCCCTGCGTCAAGGTCTGAAATTCGGTTGCCTTGCGGTTTCGAACACTTAGGGGAAAGTGTTTGTTGTAGAACAATTCTAGAAATCGGGTCCATGTCAAGTCTGGATTGCTTTCTCGAACCATTACCCACCATCTGCGGGCGTCATCATCTAGTGTGAATGTTGCCAACGTTACCTTCTGAGTATCGGTACTGGGAAAGATCTCAAACAACTTTTCCATTTCTAAAACCCACGCTTCGGCCTTCATCGGCTCTATACCTCCTGAGAACCTCGGTGGTTTCATCTTTTTGAACTCTCTGATCAAGGCAATCGTGCCATCTCCATACAAGGCTGGCTGAGAAAGTACTGGCGGTACCGGCGGGGGTGGAGGTAGATCTGTATTTCAGCCATTCGTTCGCTCGGCCTGAGTCGAAGTGGCACTAGCGAACTGCTGTCTTGTTTGCCTCAACTCGCGAGCCAAACCTTCAACTAACCTTTCCAGTCTGTCCATCCTGTCCTCGGGCGGATTCCGGCCAACTGGGGGTCTACCCCTCCTCATGATACTAGTAGTATGCAAAGTGCAGCTTTAAAACAAGATAAGCGAATGAACTCATAAACAAGTAACAAATAAGCATGCCGAGTTGATGCACACATTGTTCAAATAGCAAGCAAAATGATGCAATCCCTACATCTCTTCTAAGGGAAATCCTATGCTCTTTTAGGACTCAAAGTGTGTGAATAATGTATACTAAGGAAACAATGCTCTGATACCATTCTGTCACGACCCCAACCCGCCCCTAGTAGGATGGTGCCATGATGGCCAGTAATCCGTAATTACCGAAGGCCAACTTTCAAAAGTCACACACAACAGAGTATTACATGCGGGGCTAACAAGTGCGGAAGTAAAATATACAGAACCAAATAGTCCACAAGAGCTGTGCGTATATCAAAAGGAATGCCAAACAAGATAAGGCTTCACAGTTTATCATTTACGACAAAATACAAGTTACATCTTGATCAAAAGGCTTCTCGAGCCGACGTATGCAAAAACAATAATTACAAGCCAAGAAGCATGATTTTCAAGAGTTGCCGACATAAACACAAAATGGCCGACGTAACGAAACAAGCAGAGCCGAGGTAAAGAAATCCAAAACAAGCTTTCAAGAACACATTCAGGCGTCGCCGACGTCCTGCTCATCACCTACATATATATATAGAGAGGGTGAGCTGAAAACTCAGTGAGTGGTACAGATAATAAAGGTTTTGCATGAATATAGCCGAAGTCCTTACAAAACAAACATGTCAAAACCATACGAATATCAGCCGAGGTTCCTTCAAAGCAAAACACGTCCAAACTTTATCAAAACAAGAGATGAACCGTATTCATCCATCAAACCTTACAAGTCTCAAGGGATGCTTACTAACATCGGCAAAACACAAATCAAGCTTTCCGAACAACAATCCACGCGGTAAACCGTCTGTGGCAAAACGAGGTATTGGTCGATCCGTAATCGATTAGACAAGAGTACTGCGAAAGTTTATAGTCCTCCAGCACAAGGGACTTGTGTTACTTAGGCCCGTAGCCCCCTTTTAACACGATGGCCTTGTGTTACTTAGGCCCGTAGCCCGCTTTAACACTTAGTCTTTCCAAGAAAGGACCGTATCCTTTTATACTTAGTGCTGCGAAAGTTTAGAGTCCTCCAGCACAAGGGACTTTTACAAGGATGGCATCAAAACAAGCTTCTTCATTCGCACATCAAAATAGGCTAGACATTCATGCTTAACAAATACTTTCATCAAAACGAAACGAAGCAAGATTTATCAAAACTTATAACATAGCTTTATCAAAGGTACCACTCACCTGGTTCTTCAAGTGTAGGCTCAAAGCAAAGATCAAGGTCCTACAATCACATGACAAATACATTCTCAAACAAATTTCACACGCAGTGATTGATCTCGGCATTCACACCAAGCTAAGTCAAAACAAGCAAAACATGCTGGGAGTTTAAACATTCTCTCCCCACTCATGATAGTACACTGGTACCAACCAGATTCTTAGGCCGAGGTTCCGACGGCCACAACCAAAAGCAAGGTCGGGAAAAACCGGGGTTTCCCTTTGAAGAATATGATGAACATGATCATGAAGAGGATGAAATGCAAGGTTCATAACTTGTTATAAAATCTGAGGTTTCAAGGCAAGAGTTCCAAAACATGAACTTGGGTACCCATTCAGAAGATCATTCGAGAAATAAACAAAAAACATAGCTTTTGCCATAAGCTTTTCGGATCAAACAAGGTTTTCCATCAAGAACACACGAGCTCTATTTTTCTCTTTCAAAACAATGCAAAACATACGAGACAGACTTGATCATGCAATGCAGCTAGATGATCGATCAAAACAACAAGAGAGGATTATGATCCTAACCTCAAAACTTGAATCCAACGGTTCAATCTTCTAAGATCAAGCTCGGAAATTACCTTCTCACTCTAAAACTTCTCCTCCCTCTTCTAGAGTTTCTCACTCTTCAAGAACAAAAGCTTACAAGACAAATCGTGCAAAATGATACAAAATGATGTATTTTAGGCCTGTCGGCTGACCTAGCCTGCAGCTCGGACACGTGGCGCATTCGGGTTGGTTCAACTCAAAAAGGTGATTGATTGATAAGACAAGTCTCTGACAAAGTGTATGCAAGAAGCTAAGGCGGAAAAACCTCGGCAATCAATGACATCGGCTAAAGGCAAGACTCGACTTCAGGATAACAAAGACATCGGCTAGGGAGGACGACACTTGACTAAGCTGTGCCACACCTTGGCCTGGGTGTGCCACACCTCGGCCTAGGTCATACCTGCCCAGGAACAAAATCGCAAAGCGCAAAACATCTCGGCCTTGGTTCTGCACACCTCGGCCTAGCTAGTAACACCTCGGCTAGACATGCTGGAGTCTCAACCAGCGGTTTTACAACGGTTCTAAGTACAAAGGTTCGAAGGTGAACTAGGCTCAAGATGACCTCGGCTATGCGTCAAGCAAGGGTCAAAATCAGACAAGCAATACTTAACAAGGCAAGACAAAACAAGATTGCAATCAAGACGAGTCAAGATAATGCATGAGTGTATGCAAACATGGCTAAGTCAAAATGAGGGTTGTTACAGAATTCCTTCCAGCTTTTGGTAATTTTTCAATTAAGGCTGCAACTTGGAAGGATTCACTGAGAGACATACCTTCTGCATGTATGTCATGCAGAATGAGTTGGAAATCTTGAGCTTGGCTAATCACAGTTTTTGAATCAACCATTACAAAATCCAGGAATCTGCCAATCACAAATTTCTTTGAGCCGGCATCTTCCGTTTTGTACTTTTTCTCCAACGATTCCCAAAGTTCCTTTGCTGTCTTGATTGGACTGTAGACGTTGTATAATGTGTTGTCAAGTCCGTTCAAGACGTAATTCCGGCAAAGGAAATCGGCATGTTTCCAGGCATCAACCGCAGCAACCACTTGCCGGTCGGTTTCATCCTCTTTCAGGATAGGAGCATCTTCACGGAGGAAACGAGCCAGGGAGCCTCAGGACAGGGCACGCAATCCAGATCTCCAGAACTCGTCACTCCAGGTCTGAGAGGACGAGGTCTGAAAGGTCACACACCGGGAAGCACATATGGCCCTCATACGCACAGACAAGGTCTAGGCAGACAGAGTTGCCCAGATCGTCCGACCTACGGACCGTGCTAGAAGAGAAAGCACGGTGGAAGGAGGACGCTAGAGCGCGCGATCCACACAGAGTTTCTGCCTTACAGCGGTTGGCTCCTCGGACGCATGGAAGCGTCGAGGTTGGAATGCCAATACCGCGCCCGGCCTACGAACCAGCGGACAAGGCATTGGCGAGGCTGCAGACCTCACCATTCGTCCCAGCAATAGAGAACGCGCCCCTACCGTCAGGCTTCCTACAGCCCAAATTCACAACATATGAGGGGAAGACGGACCCTTACTCACACTTAAGCCACTTTCGCCAGGTCATGGCTGTATACCGGCGGAATGAGGCCTTGATGTGCATCCTATTCCCCTCAAGCCTAGGTGACCTAGGCCTGACTTGGTTTGAAAAGCTTCCAGAGGGCAGCATAGCCTCCTGGGCGCAATTGGCGGAGGCGTTTGTAACGCGATTCAGAACAAACACGAAAACCCCGGTGGAGATCGACCAGTTACTCTCCATCGACATGGGCGATAAGGAGACCCTGAGGTCATATAACAGTCGCTACTGGGAGACATTCAACCAGATTGGGGACTGCCCAACAATCTCGCCATTGCGCATATAAAAGAGGCCTCCAGTCGGAACAGACTAGGGACTCTATCACCATGACGCCACCCTCACCATGGAGGCCCTGATGGAGAGAGTGCATCAGCACATCAGGGTGGAAGAGGATGGCGCTCGTGCCAAAGCAAAATCTGGCACGGCGCAGCACCAGAGAAGGCCTCAGCAAAGGTCAACGCTAGTAGACCGTCCGAAACAGAAACGGAGGGCAAAAGAGACAACGGAGAAGACCAAGAAAAGATGGTTGAGAGTCCGCACTGCCATCACCACAGTCTTCAAAACCGATCTACCGTATACTTAGCGAAATTCGAGACGAGCCTTTCGTCAAGTGGCCAGCTAAGTTAGGCGAAGCTCAGAAGGACTACGATGACAGATCGAGGTGCACCTTCCACAAAGAAAAGGGGCACCGCACTGAGAACTGCACACCATTGAGGCAGCATCTGGAAGAGTTGGTGGCGGCGGGTCACCTGGACAAATACATAGAAGGAGGGGCACAGCCAGCCCCCCAGGACCACAATATGCCCAATGGAATGCCAAACGACGCCCACCTCAAGGCGTCATCAACGTAATACATGGAGTCTTTGAACCTGAGCGTGTATGCGAGCTCAGAGGTTCAATCAAAAAGGCTGAGCACTTCAGAGAGGTACTAAGTGTCCAACCAGTCGCCAAAAAGGGGAAGATAGAGGCCACAAATGTCATGTCCTTCTCAGATAAAGACTTGGCAAGGATTTATTGCCCTCACAACGATGCCTTGGTCGTCACTCTTCGAGTCAAGGATTTTGACGTCAAGCGGATTCTGATTGACCAAGGTAGTTCGTGAAATCATGTATTATGAAACCTTCAAGCAACTAAAGTTCAAGATAAAGACTTGGCGCCTGCCGTATCTCCCCTTATCGGATTCAACTCCATGCCAGAGTGGCCCGTCGGCAAAATTATCCTCCCAGTCAGAGCAGGGAGCGTGACGAAACAAGTGGAGTTTTGGGTGATAAAGGTCCCTCCACCTACAACGTTATCTTGGGCAGAACATGGCTGCATGCCATGCGCTCGGTGGCATCCTCCTACCACCAAGTGATGCGATTTCCCAACGACACCGGAATAATTGAAGAAGTATATGGGGACCAGATTATGTCCAAACAATGCTTCGTCACAACGAATGGCAGCCGCGCTGCCAAAGGATATGTTCATTCGGTTGAAGAACCTGAGAGTAATGAACTGTTCGCAGAGGTTGGCAAAGCGGCTGATCAGAAAGCGTGGAAGACTTGGTGGAGGTAAGAATCGATGAAAAGAACCCGGATAAGTTCTTCTTGCTTGGTTCGTCGTTATCCAGCGCTGAGAGGTTGGAGGTTATGGAATTCTGACCTCCAACATCGAAGTGTTTGCCTGGACGCCTTACGACATGCCAGGCATTGATCCAAACCTCATCTGCCACCAACTCAATGTCCACCCATCTGCCAGACCATCATTCAACGCACCGCAGATCGGCACTCCACCACGCCGAGATAGTGGCAGAAGAAGTGGGTAACCTACTGGAGGCAGGAGCAATCAGAGAGGTACATTACCCCAAGTGGATCTCCAACACCGTCGGTGCCAAAGAAGAATGGCAAGTGGCGCGTCTGCGTCGACTACAAGACGGTCAACAAAGCATGTCCGAAGGATAGTTTCCCCCTACCAAGGATAGATCAATTGGTGGACCTAACAGCTGGGCACAGCAGGCTTAGCTTCCTGACGCATACAGAGGCTACCATCAGATAGCCATGCACGAACCTGATCAGGAAGTAACATCCTTCACCACTCCAAGAGGACTATACTGCTACAAGGTCATGCCCTTTGGCCTAAAGAACGCAGGGGCGACATTCCAGAGAATGGTCACAAAGATGTTCGAGCCATTGTTAGGCAGAACAATGGAGGCTTACATCGACGACATGGTGGTCAAAAGCAAGGATGCGGATGACCATCTAAAGGACCTAGATGAGATGTTCCAGATCCTGAAGAAACACAAGCTGCGCCTTAACGCTTCTAAGTGCGCATTCGGTGTAGGGTCTGGCAAGTTTCTGGGTTTCCTGGTAACCAACAGGGGTATTGAGGCAGACCCCTCCCAAATCAAAGCAATTCAGGAGTTAGAAAGGCCTAACTCAGTGAAAGAAGTGCAGCATCTCACCGGCATGGCAGCGGCGCTTAACCGATTCATCAGCCGGTCTTCAGACAGATTGCGTCCATTCTTTCAGTCATTAAAAGCTAAGTTTGAGTGGGACGAAGAATGCGACCGAGCTCTGGAGAGTTTGAAGGAATACATGTCTTCTCCACCACTACTTGTCACCCCAATACCTGGAGAAGAACTCTTCCTCTACTTGGCAGTCTCTCAGCACGCGGTAAGTGCAGTGTTGGTTCGAGCAGAAGGAATCCAGCATCTTCCAATCTTCTATGTCAGCAAGACATTGTTAGGCGCCGAAACGAGGTATTTGCCACTGGAGAAACTGGCATTGGCCTTAATGATGGCCTCAAGGAAGTTGTCACATTACTTTCACGCCCACACCATAGTTGTTCTCACAGCCTTCCCACTCAAGGCTTTATTTGAAAGGGCGAACTTTTCTGGGCGAATTCTGAAGTGGGCAGTAGAATTGGGACAATATGACATCAAGTTCCAACCCAGAACCGCAGTAAAGGCCCAATCTTTGGCAGACTTCGTCGCAGAGTTCACTCCTGGAAGCCACCAAGTCTGCCCAATCGACCTGACTGACACAACCGAACTAGGGATGGAGATTGACGCCGGAATAGCGCAACCCCTAGTGCAGGTTACTCAGCCAGCCCAAGGCAGACCAGAGTAGAGGGCAAGAAGCAAACAGACCATGCTACACCAAGTCAGGACTCGTCAACAAATGAAGGCTTGGTGCAAACAGAAAGTAAGGGGCAGACAACGAGCATGGACTCTGAAGAAGACACCAGCATCATGGAAGATCCCAAGGCATCATCTGATCCCTCCACCTGCTGGAAGTTATTCGTCGGAGAGATATGGAAGCTCTTCGTGGATGGGGCATCCAACCGACATGGAGCAGGACTTGGCATAGTCCTCATCTCTCCAGATGGCCTAGTGGTGGAGCAGGCGATCAACCTTGGCTTCCCAGCATCAAACAACGAAGCGGAGTATGAAGCGCTTCTGGCAGGCCTCAAGTCAGCTTTCTACATGAAGGCCACCGCTAATGGTTTACAGCGACTCACAGTTGGTGGTAAACCAAATATCTGGCGACTACGAGGCAAAAGATGATAGAATGGCCAAGTACCAAGAATTGGTCAGAACAGAAATCAAGAAGTTTGAAGTGAGGATAGAACAGATCGGCAGAGAGGAAAATAGCAGAGCAGACGAACTAGCAGGCTTCGCCTCAATGGCAGACACCTCCATTCCTCACCCACTACTAATCGACTATCTGCCTAGACCAAGCATTGAAGACCCAGAAGCAGAAGAGAAGAAAAGAAAGAAGCCAACAGAATCAGAGCAAAGTCGCAGCGATTTTGGCTCTCTCCATCCTTGGCATTATACAAAAAGTCATTCTCAGGACCTTACTTGAAGTGTGTCCACCCCAGCAAGGTGGAAGCATTCCTATTCGAAATACATGAGGGTGTTTGCGGCAGCCATCAGAGAGGAAGATCACTGGCATACAGGGCGATTTCACAAGGATACTGGTGGCCATACATGCAAGCGGATTCAGAGAAATATGTTAAAAAATGCGAAAAGTGTCAGAAGTTTGCGCACCAAATACACCAACCTGCCAGAGAACTTCTACCTCTAACCAGTCCATGGCCTTTCGCAATGTGGGGATTGGACATAGTAGGCCCACTTCCAACAGCTCCAGGCAACAGAAAGTTCTTTCTTGCCGCAACTGACTACTTTACAAAGTGGGTAGAAGCAGAAGCCTTGGCGTCAATCAAGGAAAAAGATGTGAAGAAGTTTGTCTGGCAGAATATCATCACTCGATTTGGCATACCAAAGGCACTGATCTCAGACAACGGCACTCAATTTGATGGTAGGATTTTCAGAGGCTTTTGTGAAGAGTACAAGATAGAGTTCTACAATTCTACACCGGCATATCCCCAAGCAAATGGTCAAGCAGAGGCCTCAAACAAAGTCGTCTTAGACGGATTAAAGAAAAGGTTAGAAAGAGCAAAAGGCAAGTGGGCAGAAGAGCTCCCTCATGTTTTATGGGCTTACCGTACCACGCCGCGACGATCAACAGGAGAAACACCATTCTCCTTAGCTTACGGCATGGAGGCAGTCATCCCATTAGAAGTTGGCCTCCCCACAATCCGAAGCGAAAACTTTGATCCAGACTTAAATGGCGAAGCCATAGCATTAGAGCTTGACCTTGCAGAAGAAAGAAGAGACAGAGCATTAGTTCACATCGCCTCCTACCAACAAGAGTTGTCCAGAAAGTATAACAAAACAGTACATCCAAGGCAATTCAAGATCGGAGATTGGGTACTGCGCAAAGTGATGGGCAATACCTTAGTTCCAGGAGATGGCAAGCTAGGACCTAACTGGGAAGGACCTTACAAAGTGGTCGGGTTAGCAGGCAAAGGGGCATACCACTTGGAAGATGAGGACGGCAAAGCAATCCCCAGGCCATGGAACACAGCAAATCTCAAGTTTTATTTTTAGCTTTTTTTCTTTTACGTATGTGTAATTTTTTACTTCCTCAATAAAACAATCGATTCTTTTCAACATTATTGTTTTCAGTAGAAAGTAGCTTTAGAAAGTTTATTGTAAAACATAGTTGGCCGGAATAACCAACTATGACCCTTCCTAAGCCCAGGATAAGGATCCAGGCTGCAGGACGTTTTGGTCGGAAAAACCAAACACCTTATTCTGAGTTGGCTGGAAAAACCAAACTCAGAGGTTGGCTGGATTAAACCAACACCCTTCCTAAGTCCAGGATTAGGATCCAGACTGCAGGACGTTTTGGCCGGAATAACCAAACATGATATTCTAGGTTGGCTGGAAAAACCAACTCAGAGGTTGGCTGGATTAAACCAACACTTGTACTCTTCAGCCGAAGTAAGTTTTACGGCTGAAGAGTGGTTGGCTGGATTAAACCAACTCTTGTTACTCTTCAGCCGAAGTAAGTTATATCGGCTGAAGAGTGGTTGGCTGGATTAAACCAACTCTGGTTACTCTTCAGCCGAAGTAAGTTATATCGGCTGAAGAGTGGTTGGCTGGATTAAACCAACTCTTGTTACTCTTCAGCCGAAGTAGGCTATATCGGCTGAAGAGTGGTTGGCTGGATTAAACCAACTCTTGTTACTCTTCAGCCGAAGTAGGTTATATCGGCTGAAGAGTGGTTGGCTGGATTAAACCAACTCTTGTTACTCTTCAGCCGAAGTAGGTTATATCGGCTGAAGAGTGGTTGGCTGGATTAAACCAACTCTTGTTACTCTTCAGCCCGAAGAAGTAATCTATATATCGGCTGAAGAGTGTTGGCTGGATTAAACCAACACTGGATACTCTTCAACCGAAGTAAGTTATATCGGCTGAAGAGTGGTTGGATAGCAAGACAGATAGCTAACTGAGATCACAGTTGTACAGATGAGTTCGTGCAAAAATCAGTACAAGTACAGGCATACATACACAACCGAAGTAAGACTTGATGGAAAGATTTTTTCATTCAATTCAAAAGCAAATACAAGTAGTGGCCGGAGCCCGGTTACAGGTTCGGAATAAAAGAAGAAAAAAGTACGAGAAACAGTCATCCTAGGAGTGCATCAAGTTCGGCATCAAAGTCCGCATCAGCAGTTGCTTGGAGGCCGGTTTGAGGAAGGAGCTCGGTTTGGACCGTGGTATCAGTTGGCAGAACAGAATTAGCCGGTATCTCGCTAGATAAATCCACTGTTGGCTCCAACCGAGCCGCCTGATTGCTTTGTCGTCCGGTGGTAACCGGGGTCAGAGATGGCTCCCCCCTCATCATCATATCATCATCATCATCATCATCATCTTCTTCTTCGTCACCAGACCCTTCTAGGAATGCTTTTGGGAGATCGTCTGCATATTGCTTGAGCGAAGCCGAATAGAGTACGGTGGAGCGTTGTTAAGAGTCGGTATCAGGGGTACAACCGAGCTTCTCCACCGCACTCCGCTAACCGCACTTGAAGAAGAATCTTTCGCCGCGCCGCATTGAAGCATGTATGCGTCTTCAGCCTCCTGAAGCCTTGCTTTTTGGCCTTTTCACTCCGGCCTCAGTTGGTCTATTTCGGCATTTTCTTTGTTTCTAGCTGGCATCTCCCACAGATAGTGGTCTTTCACTTCGGTCACGGCATTTTGTTTATCACTCTCAGCCGAGGTTACCAGTCCAGTGAGACGTGATACCTCGGCCTCCAGCTCGGCTGCCCTGTTTTGAGCTCGTGTTAGCTCGGCAGTTTTGGTTTCGGCCTCTTTCATGGCCTGCCTTGTGGTTTGCGAAGTTCCATCACCTGCCGTGTTGCAATCGTGGTTTTTTGAAGAGCCTGCAAAAGTATAATGAGTTTTTCTTGTTAACCGAGCTGGAAGTTGGTCAAATTCTAAAGACAAAATACAGGACAGTATTACTTACCATGATCAGGGACTTCGAAGCCGACCGAAGTGACTTCACTTCGGTGTTGAGCCGCTTTCGATGGTGCTCCATGTCTTTTGGGAGGCAGACACCTCTGGCCAGGTGAGGGCCAGAAGTTGGTCCTCTGCGACAACGAGTCACCTTCGTTGATAGCTCGGTCGTTGAAGACTAGTGGGGGAGCCATTGGGAGGTTCAGACCGGTTTGATGACTCCTGCGGGGGGGTTCGGTTGGGTGACTGCTGGTGGGCTGGTGGCAGTATGTTCTCATCCTCATCAACAAGTTGTGGCCCGGTTTGGCTAATCCGGGCACGCTTGTTTCGGCGAGAGACAGAAGGCTGCTGGGATGGAAGAGCCACTACGGCCTCGGTTGGTTGGCCGGTTTGTGGTACCTCGGTTGGGTTGTTTCGGTGAGCATGGCCCTCAGTCTGCTTTTCTTCGCCATCTCTTGTTCAGCAGTTAGTCGCACAAGGACGATTTCGGGCAAGGTTGGTCCGGTTCTGGATCGTCCTCAAGAAGGAAGTCGGTCACCTTGCCTTTACGGCGACCGGAGTATCTGTAGGTCGGTTGGAACTTTAGGAGTTTCTCCCAAATCTCTCCTTGACCCGGAGTGCGGCCCGGAGTACTGGGATGCTGGGATAGTTGTAGTTGAAGATGAGGTGAGACTTGTCTGCGAAAGAAAAGAAAGCAAGTGTTAGTCCGGTTCAGAGAAGAAAAGCTGAAATATAAAAGAAAAGGCGGAATAGAAACCGAAGTATGATACCGGGTGCCCCCTTCTTGTAATTTATTCTTCGGCCTGGGATGCGGGCTTCGAGGTCTTCGAAATTCCCAGATACCCAGAAGAAGTCGTCAGTCATTAACGTCTTTATCGTGTGTGCGTATTATCTTTTCTCTACCTCGGGCCACTCTCAAATAGTAGCACCAGCCTTGGTTTTGGATCCTATTGAGTACTGATGTAGTATCTCGGCCAGACCTAGGTTCAGACCGGTTTGTTGGTTCAGGCATCTATGCCCATTATTATTCGGTATGTGTTGGTGGAAAGTTGGGTTGGGCAAAGTCTAGTCTGCCTAAGAAATTCACATATGAGGGGCTGAACTAGGAATCTGAGTCCGGTCTCGATTATTGACTGGAGGGTGAATGGCACGAAGCCTTCTTCATCCCAGGGTCTACTCCTTTTTCGGCTAAGGTAAGGTTTACATCGGCTGGAATGTTGAAATCCTTACGGAATTCGGCCAGGCCTCCTGGGGTTTCTACTAAGAATCTGTACTTCCCCATTATTCTATAACTTATGAATAACTTATTGCGGTCGCGTAAGTGTGCTCAGTAGCTCGGCTGAGCACAAGGAAGTGCCTGGCGACCTAAGTCTGCAGGTGGAAAAACAAGGTGTTAAGCACAGATGAGACCGTGCTACAAAAAACAGAGCAAGAAAGTCCTATTTCGGCTACAGAGTGCTATGTTATCTACATCGGTTCCTAAAAGATGTTCGCTATCTCGGTTTCTGAAAAGTTTTTTTCTTCTTATCTCGGTTTTTACTTTTGGTTTTTCTTACTTCGGTTAGGCCTCAAGGGGCAGCTTTCTGAGTTCGGTTTTGGAAACTCAGAAGGCTGGCTTGGCCCCCAAAGGCTTAGCTCGGTCGGGAATAGAGTACCTATTTCAAGTATATTTTCATTTCGGCTAAAGTGAATCAGATGCTTTTTTATTTGAAGCTACTGTGAAATCTACAAGTGCTAGTTCGGTTCCAGTTTACCTATATAGCAAAAACAGTTCCTAGTTCGGTTGGGTGCGCTTTGTGGATCAAATGATTGTTCTACCAGCATTTCATGATATTCATAGTGTTCATGTGAAGTTATTCCCAAGGAACGGAGTGTAAAAGTGTTATGTGAAAACACACTGTAAACTGTGTTAACACATGCGGCAACAGGGGAAATAAAGAAAATCACAAGTACTTACTTGACAAAGAGGAAGAAGAACGAGGAGCAAGAACAGTAGCGCAAGGATGCACAAGCTCAGGAACAGGAAGAAACGGAGAGAGTGAAGCTGAAGGGAGAGGAAATGAATAGTGGATGTGATAATAGAAATGGGGTGTTTTGTGCAAGAGATATTTTTTGGAATGAGTAAAGCGGGAACTGTTTAAATTTCACGAAGTACGAAGAGCGGCGCAACAGCTGTAAATGGCCAATAGGGGCCTGCCACGTTCATGGAAGAACAATCGATTCAGTTTCTGCAACTGAAGAGACGATTTGACGGACGTTCTCAGCTCGACTTAAAGTTAGCTCGGCTGGATAAGCTAAATGGTTTTTAGCTCGCTGAGAAAGCTACAAGGTTTTTTAGCTCGGCTGGAGAAGCTACTAGTTGTAGCTCGGTTTGCAAAGGTTTGCAAATTCTAGATCGGCTGTTTGTAGTGTCGTTGATTACAGGTAATCCCTATCATGCTGTGCAGATGGAATTAAGGGGCAATTGAGAGGGCAATTTATACGCAATTGGACGAGCTAGGTATTGGGCCATTATAGACTGAAGTAAAAGGGGCCGAGTAAAGTGCCTATAAGCTACTCCGGTTTGGAGAAGCGGCCCTATGAGTTACTCCGGTTTGGGGAAATAGCCTTGAGGGTTTAGACCGGTTATACAGCCGAGGTGTTTTAAGCCCGGCCACGTGACTTCTTATTTGTACTCCGGTTGGTAGTAGAAATGGTATGAATGTTTCGGTTTCAATGATTACTTCGGTCGTGAATACGGAGAACCGAGGTAAGCTATGGTCCTGAAGGTAGTTCAGCTTAAACTCCCTTGTGGTTAGCTCGGTCTTGGCATGTGAAAGCCGTGGTAAGGGAGAGTAAAGTTAGGGCCGAACTAACAGTTACTCAGGTTATTTCGGCTGTAGAGGAGTTTTGGGCCATCTCACTTGGCTTAAGCAGTGAGGGGGGTGTTGGAAATAAGCATTTATCTTCCAGGAGTATGAATCCTAGGAGACTCCACGCAAGGAGGGAGTAATCCTAGAAGGATTCTGCAAATGGAGGAGAGAGAGAGTCCTACCAGGATTGTGCCACGCGAAACCTATATAAGCTCACAATATCACCTTTGGAGAGGTAATGCAACTTTACTCCCTGAATTCATAGAGCTTTTGTCTATTTTGTCAAGTTTCTGACTTAGGCATCGGAGAGGTTTCCGGCACACACCCGCCGGCTAGCTCACGTGTGTATTTCAGGTGGTTGAACGACGTCGTACGGAGGAGCGCAGACTTGGTCAACAGGATTATACGAGAAGGCGTATTTCTTTCCCGTACATTTATGAAAAAAATCTTTAAAAAATTTACTAAATAACAAAAATATAAAAAATATGAGAATTCAGTATATTTTTGTATTTTAGTGTATTTATTGATTTTTTAAAATGTTTTTTTATAAATATTTTACTTTTCAGATACATCTAAATAAGATGAATATAAAAATGATAAAAAATTTAAAATTTTAAAAAATATTCACTAAAAACAAAAATAAAAAATAAAAAATAAAAAATTAAATTTTTTAAAAAATTAAATTCAAAAAATTAAAATCAAATAAACTGATAATTATTTTTTGAAATACTTCTCTTGACACTGATATAGAGAATTACATTACAATGGGAACATATTTAAAGAGTGTAGAGGTCTGCATTTGCAATTTGATTGGAGGGTTTTGAATTGTTGAATACAAGGTTCTTGCAACAAAAATACACAGGTGGAGCGCGCACACAAACAAACAAGGGAAATTTTATAGTACACACTCAAAAGGTGTATATCATATTATTATGTATTTTTAAGGTATATGTTATGTATTTTTGTAATAAATGTTACTTATTTTTCTTGATATAGTTACGACAATTTATGACTCAAAAATGAAATTACGCATTTTTATGATAATGTTATATACTTTTTTATCCAAACATTTTCTAACTAAAAAATGTATAATATTACCATAAAAATACGTAATATTACCATAAAATGCGTAATTTCATTTTTAAACCATAAATTGTCGTAATTATACCAAGAAAAATAAGTAACATTTGTAATTTAAATGTGCATATGGTACACACTTTTTAACAGTACCCAACAAACAAACACTTAAATAAATACAAATACAAATATAAATGTAAATAATAAATAGATTGGTCTTAATGCACTACAAGAAAACACACTTTTGGCTACCACTTTTGGCTACCAAAACAAATTTAGTCGCTAAAAGTGTGGGAATTGGCTACCAAAATTAATTTTAGTCGGCAAAAGTCAACTTTTTAGCTACTAATTTTTTTTAGTAGGGGAATGTTGATTATTGGCCACTAAAAAAATTTAGTAGCTAAAGATATTACAATTGGCTACTAAAAAAATTTTTAGTAGCTAAACATATCACAATTGGCGACTAAAAAAAAATTTAGTAGCCGTAGAGGTACCTTTAGCTACTAAATTGTTTAGTAGCCGAATGAAAATAAAAAATTAATTTTTAATCTTTGCCGACCAAATTTTTGGTCGCCAAATGTCAAGTTTCGGCGACCAAATTTATTTTAGTCGCTAAAAATCTACTTTCGGCTACTAAATATTTGGTAGCCGAATGAAAATAAAAAAATTTAATTTTTAATCTTTCCCGACCAAATTTTTGGTCGCCAAATGTCAAGTTTCGGCGACCAAATTTATTTTAGTCGCTAAAAATCTACTTTCGGCTACTAAATATTTGGTAGCCGAATGAAAATAAAAAAATTAATTTTTAATCTTTCCCGACCAAATTTTGGTGCCAATGTCAAGTTTCGGCGACCAAATTTATTTTAGTCGCTAAAAATCTACTTTCGGCTACTAAATCTTTGGTAGCCGAATGAAAATAAAAAAATTTAATTTTTAATCTTTCCCGACCAAAGTTTTGGTCGCCATATGTCAAGTTTCGGCGACCAAATTTATTTTAGTCGCTAAAAATCTACTTTCGGCTACTAAATCTTTGGTAGCCGAATGAAAATAAAAAAAATTAATTATTTTATTTTTATTTTTAGTTTTTATTTTATTTTTATGAAAGAAGGTTTGTACACCCACCATCCAAAAATATTAATTTTTAAAAAAAAATTAATTATTAAAATAATATGAATTTCTTATTTTGTCCTTTTTTTAAATCCATTAATAATAAAAAATTTACAATTATGACAATTGATATTTCTAAAAAAATATACTATCAAAAGGTAATTTTGATAAATTATTATTTTTAAAATGTAATAATTGTATTATAAAAAGAAATGAAATTCTAAAAATAGACTATTTTTTGAGATGAAAAGTACAATTAAACTATTTATATTTTTTACATCATCATATTTCAATAACACTAATAAATTAAGAATAAATCAAAATTCACAAATAAAAGACAAAATATCCCAATTATTTATCATTTCAATAAATTTTTCAATATTATTACCAGTACTAATAGAAGACAAAATATCCCAATTATTTGTAAGACTTATTGATATTATTTCAGATTTTAAATTTTTCCTTAATTTTTTAATAATTAATTTTTTCAACTTTTTAAAATTATTTTACGTATACACGGTTAACAATAATCAAACACTATTGTTAATTTAAATTTGGAGGGAGACATTTCTAATTTAAATTTGAGGGATTTATAAAAGTAATTGGCGACTAAAAAAACACGGGTTGAGTTGGCTCAGAATTTTTTTAAATTTTTTTTTCCTTCTTTATTTTTTAATTTCTTTCTTTCTTTTCTTTCTTATTTTATATATATATATATTATATATATTATAATATAAGAATATAAAATTTTTAAATATATTATTATATTTTTCAGTAAAAAAATATTATGAAAAATATTTAAGATAATTTAATATTTGTAATTTATAATTTTATTACTTATATTTTTATTTAAATATAATTTAATATATTTGTTACTTTTATTTAATTTTTTTTAAATAATGAATTTTGTTTGTAACTTTTAATATATTTTTTTAATTCATTATTTACCGACTAAATTTTAGTCGGCGATTAGTCTTACAAAATTGAAAATTTGTGCTTCAGACTTTGGAGGGAAATCGGAGGGAAACTTTGGAGTGCTTTAACTTGAACTACCTGACATATTATTTCTTTCCTTTCCATTGCACTTGTGTTACATGGACCAGTATCCCTCCCACCTCTGGTTTAGTAGTTCATATTCAAACCATGGGTTTTCATTCAATAGTTGATATCCGAAACACCAATGGTGTGGAAGTGTGAACTGAGCAAAAATGACCAATAGTGTGGAAGCTTCTCATATTTGATAGCAGAGTGGTTTTCTGCTTCTCATATCAAGGGGGAGATCCAATGGTGGACAGGGTGTTTGATGAAATGCCTCAAAGAATAACTCATCTTAATTGCAAATCAACTTTACATAGTGTTAGTATGATTTGATATCAAACCTTCCACGCTAGAGTCAGTCCATTAGATCATGTCAAATATTTGGGACACTAAACAAGCTTAGTTATAGATTAATTGAGAGAGAGAGAGAGCATGTCTGTTTCTCTCTCTCATTTTCTCTCTGTCTCTCGCATATCTTTCTTCTCTCTATCTCTCTCATCTGTCTTCTCCCTCTGTCTCTCTCGCTCATCTTTCTTCTCTCTATCTCTCTTATCATTTACTTTCGGCTCAAAATTGATCCGAAATGTCCTGGACTGCGATGAACTTGGAACATTAAGCATTGTGGATCAAACACTTATAATTGGAAGTATGTCATCTTTCCATTGTTTTTGAAATTACGATGACTCATTGATGAATTAATTTGATTTATTTTTATTTTTTTTGAAATTACGATGACTCATTGATGAATTTAACAAGCCTGATCTATTTTTCACATCTCTTTCTCTCTCTGTCTGTCTCTCTGTCTATATCTCTTTCTCTCTTTATCTCTCTCTCACTTATTACTCTTCTCTCTTTCTTTCTCTCTATGCGTCTGTTTGTCTGTCTCTCACTCTTCTCTCTCTCTCTCTTCTTTCTATGTGTCTATCTGTCTGTTTATCTCTCTCCCCCATTATGTTCACATTGCTCATTCTCTCCCTCATCTCTGTGTCTCTCTGTGTCTCTCACTCATCTCTCTTCTCTGTATCTCTCTCGCTCATCTCTCTTCTCTCTATCTTTCTCTCTGTCTCTCTCGTTCATTTCTCTTCTCTTTATGTCTCTCTTGCTCATCTCTCTTCTCTCTGTCTCTTTCGCTCATCTCTCTTCTCTCTATCTTTCTCTCTGTCTCTCTCGTTCATCTCTCTTCTCTTTATGTCTCTCTTGCGCATTTCTCTTCTCGCTATCTCTCTCTATCTCTCTCGTCCAGCTCTTTTTCTCTCTATGTTTCTTTTTGTCTATCACTCTCTCTCACCACCCATCTCCTCTACCACCTTCACCACTACTGCAAACACCATTCCACCACCACTCTTACTTCTACTGTCGCTACTTCACCTCTACGACTACCATTACTACTACTATCGCTACCACTCTACTACCACCACTACTACTACTGCTACTACTACTACCATTGCCTCTCTTTCACCCCTGCCACTCCATTTACACTACCACTACCACAACTTCACCACTAATCTCTTTCGCCATCACCATCACCACCACCACCACCACCACCACCACCACCATCATCTCTTATCCATCACCATCACCACCACCACCACCACCACCACCACCACCATCATCATCTTTTATCCACCACCTTCACTATTGCTGCCGCTCCTTTTTTCTACCACAAAAAATTAGTTCATGATTTTTAGTAATAAAAAAAAATAGGCCGCAGAAAAATATTTTTCATTGACTACAGAAAATTAACTTTTATTTTAGTGAAAATATTTTTTAAAATATATATTACCCCTACTTCTACAAAATAAAAAAATAATAATATTTTTTTTCATTAAAATACAAATGAAACAAATAAATTTTCAATCTTAGTAACTAAAAAAAAAAAAATTTAAAAAAAATTCATTAACTACAAAAAATATATATATATATATATATATTTTAACAAAAAATAAATTTATTTAATTATTATTATTATTATTTTATTTTTTTTTATTTTTCATTTCCCGCCCCTTTATTTTTTTCCACTCCCGCTCCCCCCTTTATTTTTTTCCCATTTCCGCTCAAACCCAAAAAAACCCTAATCTCAAACCCAAACTCTCACCCTTGTCTTAACCAAAATCCCTAATTTCTACCAAATCTCTCTCTCTCTCTCTCTCTCTCTCTCTCTCGCGACTGTGAATGAACGAAGTTCGATCCCCCTCTCTCTCTCTCATTTCAATCTCTCTATCTCAATCTTCTTTCATCTTTTGTCTCTTGATTTCGATCTCAATCTGTCACGCAATCACGATTGATTTCGATCCCAACCCCTTCAACAAAAGAAGAAAGAGTAGAGACAGAGAAGCACCGACCTCACCTAGCAAAACTAGCCGACCTGTGTGCTGCTGCTGAGTGCCGACCTGGGTGCCACCGCTGACCACCAACGTGGGTGCTGCTATTGATCATCGATCTGGTTGACCACCGACGACCACCAAAAATCTCCGTATGTCGTTCTATATCCGTGAATCGTTCTCCCTTTGTCTTCAACTCTTTGCATAGGTCTGTTTTTCTCTTCAATTCCCTCTTCTGTAAAATGTATATGTGTATATATATATTGAAGCCTATGAAATGTTGGAATATAAGCCCCTCCATTTTATGCTTTGAAGGTGTTCGATGATTTGCTGGTGTTGAAATGGTGAATTAATGATCTGGGATAGTTAATGTTTACAAAGATCCTAAATTTTGAACTCAGTATAAAGAATTTCTATGACAGAAATAATGAAGGAACTTGAATCAATATTTATGTTAAAAAGGATTTTTTTATTTTTTATATTTTTATTATGTTTCTCAGGGAAATCAAGTTCTGTGGTTTTTTTTTTTTTTTGATCTTCATAGTCTGTAAATTAAAAACTGGGTTTGTTCCCTTGAAATCTAGTTATGGGTTTTGGTTTGATAGTTGATTCAATACTTTTGCAATTATGATCTGTTAATAAATATTAGGCCATTATGATGGCCACTTCAATTCCAAATTTGATGTCTACTATTTCCGTGTATGTGTGTTTCCTACTCCTCTTGCTTCCATATCTACACTTGAATTATATGTGTGTGTATGAATCGAGCATATGTGTGTGTTTGTTGAGAAAATAGTTACTGATATTAGGACTGTGAATGCACTTTAAAAGCACTTGAATTATATGTGTGTTTGTTGAGAAAATAGTTGCTGATATTAGAATTGTGAGTGCACTTTGAATGCACTTGAATTATATATTAGATATTCTAACTAAAACTTGTCAAACAGGGCCATTGACAACTATGTATGGTGGCGATTGAAAGATAAAGAATACATGACTACCATCATCATTATATTTTTTTAAGGACTTGGTTGTACTCAGTGCGTGTGTTCATTATTGATTTCATATGGAGAAAGAGTGAGTTTTTAACGACTTGGTACTAATATTGCTTCATATTTAGTTATTGATTTGTCATTGAAATCTATGGGTTTTGTTTTTTTATTATATATAATTATTAGTCACAATTGGGTTTGTGTAATTGTTATTGTTAATCCTCAAGAAATGGATAAGAGAAGATTTTATTTATTTATTTTCATTTTCTTTTCCCAAGATCCAAACACTGTATGTTTGGCTAAAATATGAATGTAACATTCAAAAACTAATGGTAAATTAATGATAAATTATATAAATATTAATAATAATAATTTTTTCATTCGTATTATATAAACTAATGGTAGATACAGATATAGGATTATTTTATAGATAATAGGATTTTGGAATTAGAGATAATTTACGGTGTCCATCTGTATGCATGTCAAATTTACCAAGGATGCATGTCAAAATTTACTCTCCAATGTATGTCTAAATTTTCATCTACTCTCCAATGTATGTCAAATTTACTTACTAATTTTACTTACTAAATTTACTCTCTATCTCTTTCACTCTCTCTCATCGCTCTCTGTCTCTTTTGCACTTGTTCAGGGTGGACTTTTCAAGGTGATAATCTAGAGATGAAATTCATCAACTTCAACAGCACCCCAGTTATAACCATGTGTTTACTTTGAAGTCCATTGCTATAAAGAAGTCCAATGCATGCTGTGAACATGTTAGAATCTGCATAATTCTAGTGTTGGTGCTATTTATGGCGAACTATATGATATCCAATGGCACTGCATATTAATTGACATATTGTCTGTTGACTCCATGTTGTTATGTGTTCAGATGGACATATGTAAAGCTAAAATTTACCACATTAACATGGCATTTTTGACATTAGGGGCAGGTACTCTGAACTGTTACACTTCTAACTTTCAGGAGTGGTGTGCTGTACTCGTGTGCATGACACTTGTCTCCACTTCTGTCTGCCATCTGTTTGGACATCTGTAGAGGAGTCTGCTGTTATAACTTGAAAATTGTATAGATGAGTTCAATTTATTTTGGGTTGGATGAAAATTGTATAGATGAGTTCAATTTATTTTAGATGAAAATTGTCTGCTGAATTCCATCGTAATTCACAGAAAAAATGTATACAATTTGGGTTGGATTGTATTTGATGGTGTTTGTATGGAATTATTATTTGGGTTGGATTTATTGATTTGTATACAATTTGATGTTAATTGAATTAATTTTTGTATACAATTTGATTTGATTTGTATACAATTTGATGTTAATTGAAAAAAAAAAGAAAAAAAGTGAAGTTGTTAGTGACTAAATATTTGGTAGCCATAAAGAATCCAAAAATCCAAAAATAAATGAAGACTTTTGGCTACCAAATGGTTAGTAGCCAAAAGGTTAATAAAATGAAAAATAAAATTTTTGGCGACTAAATTCTTTAGTCCCTAAATGTAGTAATGTTGTGACTAAAAACTTATTCCCGACAAAAAGTTTTAGTCGCTGAAAATCTATTTTATTTTAATTTAACACTTTTGGCGACTAAATATTTAGTCGCCAAAACATGCCCTTTCCCGACTACTCAGAGTTTGGTAGCCGAATGTTCACTTTTGGCGACTAAATATTTAGTCGCCAAAACATACCCTTTCCCGACTATTCAGAGTTTGGTAGCCGAATGTTCACTTTTGGCGACTAATATTTTAGTCGCCAAAAGATAACCTTTGCCGACTAACCGAGTTTAGTAGCCAAAACGTTCATTTTCAGCGACCAAAAATAGTTTAGTCGCCAATACTATCGCCGACAGGTTATAGGCGACGACTTCGGCGACAAAAAATATTAGTCGGTAATTGGTTTCGGCGACCAAAAATGGGGCTTTTGGCGACCAATATTTTGGTCGCCAAAAGTGGCATTTCCTGTAGTGATTAATGATTTAATAAAAAAAAAAACTAACATGTCCTTATATATAAGTGTGTGAATTATAAATATTTCTTTAGTTGTCTAGAAGAAAAAGTATATTTTAACTCCATGTACAATTAGCCCCTTAAAATATGAAAATGAGTATATGATCCCTTTTATGTCTACCATATATTTCACTTACTGTTAAGTTGGATAAAATGTTTAACGGTGCACCCAAATCACGAGAAGAAGTAAAATTTGCTCCAAAAAAAAAAAATAAATAAAGGAAAAATTATGCAAATAGTCCCTATAGTTTACACGATGTGTCAAATTGGTCTCTGTAATTTCAATTTGCTCGATTTTGCCCCTTAATTTAACAGATTATGTTATTTTAGTCCAATAAATAACGGTTGTTAGGTTAATTTAACGGAAAGTTAAACAATGTGTCAATTTGGTCCCTATATTTTTTACAATGTGTCAATTTAGCTCCTGTCAAAATCGAGAAAATTAAAACTGCAGAGACCAAATTGACACATTGTTTGACCTTTCGTTAAATTAATATAACAACCGTTATTTATTGGATTAAAATGACACAATCCGTAAATTAAGTGACAAAATCGAGCAAATTGAAACTATAAGAATTAAATTGACACATCGTGTAAACTACGGAGCTATTTGTATAATTTATCCAAAAATAAAATAAAATGTATTTGGCCTCCTGTTGCCCCAACACTGGTGAGTCGCCAATTCAAGAAGTTGGGTAGTGAAATTTATCAATTGAGGAACGGTTTGTGCCTAAAGTGATAGTCCAATGAAGGGACGCCATGTATGTGTTTTTTGGTCGAGGATAGATAGGTGATGGTAGATTCTGGGAAGGAGGCTGCAATCGTAGGCTCGATTCTGGTTTGACCAAATCCCAAAAATACAGGGACAAGATCACGTCCCTCTTGCTTCTTTCTTTAAATGGATATGTGCAAATATTTATCCATATAGATGTTAATATTAATATATTATGTGTATATAGATATTGGCAGAGTTCAAATGGTTCAACAATTTGAGTAGAGGGGAACGTGTCACCAATCCAATGAAGATCTAATCTTCTACCAAAATCCATCCAACGGTCCTATTTCAAATGATTCAAACAGCTCCTATAAAGGAGGCATAAGTTGACCAAGCATGGGACACTTGTCATCATCCAAGACCCCACCCATTATCCATAAAACTGTTCATGTTTTCAGGAGGATCTGGCCGACCCAGGTGAGAAACTACCCAACCACCTGCTGAGAAGGAGGCTATTAGGACAGATGTCATTTCAGGAGACCGTCCAACACTCCACTTTCAGGATTTTGTAGAGATTTTCAGGATGTTGTTGGTCATTTTCAGGAGGCAAAGCAATGGAGATTCTAAATGGAGATTAAAAACTCAATGGAGATTTTAAATCCTCTCAATTGAGGCAAAGCAAGAGTTAGAAGGCTTTTTATTCTTTTGAGCCTCACACAACTTTATGTTTTAGGAGTTAGATTTTTCCAAGTTTATTTCCACAGCTTCGGCATCATTGCCTTAGGACGCCCACAAATCATGCAAAACCTCCTGATTTTAGTCAAAAACTTGTATTTTAGCCAAAAAAATATATTTTTGTATTTTTTGCATGAACTAAAATAAAGACATAAAATCAGCAATAGACTACATTCGACAAGGCTGCTCGTAAGTCTTGCAATAATGTTAAGAATAGGTGGGACTTAGGCTATGTTTCGAAACCAAACATCATAGTCAAAAGAATAAAAATTCATTATAAATTGTCAAATTATTTTTTCTATTTTTTTTAAAAATTAAAATAAAAAAAACTACTAAAAAAATCAATAACCCACTTATATACCTTGTTTGGCGTGCGTTAGTACACGGAAAAGGAATGTTGTCTTGCGTGAAGCACAACAGCTTTGGCTGCGAGGTTAAACCGCTACGTTTTTGTTAACTCATTCTCTCTATCGTACCTATTACTACCTTCTTTCTCAACTCTCCTTGCTAAACCTGCTAGTTATTAGACTAAATAAAATACATATATACATGCATATATAAAACATTTGAAAGAAATCAAGGATGATATTCTCCTTTCACCATCTACAATCTATTAAAATTTAAAAAATATTTAAGATCTCCAAAAATATTTTTACAATTTAACTCACAGTGATGTATATTAATATCAAATTTTTTATTTGTCACATACTCAACCACATACATAGGACTCAATTTTCTTATCACATCATTATGAGTGAATTTAGAAATCTAAATTATAAAATTTCTAACATTTCTAACATTATCAACCATCTCAAAAATCAGTAACCACCTATATGCATATACATGTATAAAAATTGAAGAAATTTATGTTGTACATTTTAAAAGACGCTTGACAATGTTAATTATGTCACTTTGTAATAAAAGTTAAGTGGTGTCGTGGTGTTCTTTTTTTAAAATTTATGTTAACTTTTCATCTCCTTGCCTGTTCCAGCCTTTTGATGGACAAGAACCACAGCAAACAAATTAATTTTGAAATGGTGGATGGGAAAAATTTTCAAACGGTGCACAGTAAAAATACTATGCATTTTTGTGCAAAGTTGAGATTTTCAAACGGTGGAGCTAATTTTCAAAAGGGTGCACAGTAAAATCACCGTGTACCGCATAGTAAAATTACTATATACTTTATATATAATATATATAAAGTATTATTAGCATAAATATATTTACAAATGCTCAAAACAATATATAAAAACACACAAAAACATTTAAATTTTAAAACAAAAAATAAATAGATTAATAAAACATATTTTGATAGGCCAAATATGTCAAATTTTAGCTAAAACCGGTTTAAAACATTTTGGCCAAAACGGATGAAAGTTGGTATTAAAATTTAAATTTCATCATTCCACTGAGAATTTTGTGAGATAGCATGTTCTTATTTTCATCATCATGTAATCAAAAGAAAGTGCACAAGTTTTAAGACTGGTCAAAATGGAATGTCTACAGCCACCGCTCTTGGCGTGGTGGAGAGTGGCTGGCGGAGGTTGTGGTGGGTGTGGGTGATTTGAGTAGGTTTTGTATTGAGGGATCTTAACTAACAAGAAAAATCATATTGAACATTTCCTACTATCTAAAGTTAAAGAGGGATATTTCACTAATTTTTTCATTTAAATAATGATGATTTGCTAATATATAATATATATATATATCAAAAGTATTTGTATCTAAATTTTTATTTTGAATAAATTATAGGATTTACTCCTAATTTTTTGTCCCTCTATTACATATATTAGAAATTAAAAAATTTAAATAAGATATGTATCAAAAATATTTGCATCTAAATCTTTATTTTGAATAAATCACAAGATTTACTCCTAATTTTTCTTTCTCTCAGGTCTATACTATTATATATATAGTCTCTCTCTCTCTCTCTCTCTCTCTCTCTCTCTCTCTCATTGTGTTTTCTAATCAATCATGCTAGTTTTTGTTAGTCAAACCAAGAATAGCTTCTTCTTCTTTTTTTATTTATTTATTTTTCTTACACATTTGACTAGCCATGAAAGTCGCGACTTCAACCATTATTTTCTTACTCATTATCTGAATATAATTTTATTTGTCTCTTTGCATTAAATGCCTTTTTGAAGCTATCTATATAGCTCAAAAGTGACGTGACCCAGAACAACATCAACTCAATTATGTAATATACATCATTGTTGATCAAGTAGTTATGATCATCGCCAACATCATCACCACGACAGCGGCAGGGCTTACCACGATTATTGGGAGATTTGAAAGGAAGACCAAGGCGCCGTTACCATTGGCCTTAATAAGTTAATGATTTGGTGAAGGTATCTTTGGCAATGAATGGAAGGTGTTAAATTTTCATACTCTTTTAATGAAATTTATGTCATATTATATCAAAAATAAAAACACTACTTTCAAAAATAAAACTTGCTATCTATATAGAAATTTAAAAAAAAAATGACATTTTCCATTATAGAAAATCCTTACAAAATGTGAAATACACTATTTCATTAGTTAGAATATCCTTTTAATATTTTAAAAAAAAAAATCTTTAACTTTTTAACTTTTCAAAATTATTCAAAATTTATACATGTTATTACTATTTTATTTAACTTTTAAAATTCTATTGTCATAGCATGATCCTATAGCGATCCCGGGTTTTCCCTTTTATGTACGGTATTTCGGACTTGGGTACAATGATTGAGTATTGTTGTATATGTCTCATTCCATCCTTTAATTCTTGGAATATGAGTTTTGGGATGTGTTGGGCAGGTTTGTAACAAGTTGGTTGTGATTAGAAACAAATGGTTGCTGCTCAGTTTTTGGTGTCTTCGCTCGAGCGAGACTTTTGTCACTCGAGCGAGCACTGTGTTTTAGTTCCTTCGCTCGAGCCAGGGTTCCTTCACTCGAGTATGCATCTGTGTCTGGTTCTAGACCTGAAGGTTGTGTTTCTTGGCTCGAGTGAGCTTTCCTTCGCTCGAGCGAGCGAGGACTATGTTTTGGGTTTCTTCGCTCGAGCAAGCATTCCTTCGCTCAAGCGTGCTTCTGGGTTACAGACCTGAAGCTTCGAATTGTTGGCTCGAGCGAGGCTTTCTGCGCTCGAGCGAGGTTTTTTTGTGTTTGGTCGCTCCAGCGACCACTCCTTCGCTCGAGCGAGCCTTGAATATATCAGTTGGCAGCAGCGTGTTACACTTCACTTTTTCATCTCCATTTTTCTCTCAAACCCTAGAACGGTTGCCTCTCTCTCTAAACCACTACTTCTCTCTACAAATCCATCTAGTTCTAGGGTTCTCCTACACTATTTCCTTTGTATAAAAGTTAGAGCTCGGTGTGGGCATCGCTTTGATCCGAAAATCTTTGGGTTTAGAGCATTTTGAGTCTAATCATCTTCTCCTTTGGGTCTCTTCATTTGAGGTAGGGATACCCTACTTCATCTTATGAGTTTTGACATAAATTTTAGTCATTTTGATTAGATGGTGTTATTTGGTAATTTTGGGAAAGTTAGGGTTTGATTTGAGGTTATAGAAGGGGGGTTTTCAAATGTTAAACTCCATGTGTATGTGAGACCTTGGAAAATGGAATTATTGTTGTTAAATTGATGAAATTGAACCTTAGGGTTGATATTTGAAAAATGGGGAAAATACCCTAATTATGTTGAATAATTAATTTGGGGAATTGTGTAATTGAGTTGAAATTCATGAAATTGGGGAGTTATGGAATTAAATGGTGTAGTTGGATTTATTTATCACTCACCTATGAAAATGTTGATATTTTATCTGTTTCATAAATTTATTATCTGTTTAGAGATAACTGCTCTGGGCTATCGGTGAAGAATAGTCTTGATTGTTGTAGACATTGTATGTTGATTAGAGAAAACTGAAACTAATAACCTGGAATATGTCATTGAATATGACGGTTAGAATAATACATCGAATATGTGTATTGATTGATCATTGTATATGATAAGTGTTTAAATACATTGTATATGTATATTGTTTGGGAGGAGATAGGGGATGTACTCCATGGTTTGAGAAGAGATAGGGGATGTACTCTCAAACCTGTTTGGGAGGAGATAAGAGATGGACTCCATTGATAACTAAGTTGGCCGGAGTGTCCAGGGTGAAAGTCCCGAAATCTTAACTGTGTTTGCATAACGTAGATAATTGTTGATATTGGAAGTGTTTTAATATGAGTTATAGTCACATTTGAATTGTTGATATCGGATGTGTTTCAATATAAGTTGTAGTCTCATGGAAATCGTTTGGCTAGATAATGAGCCATATTTATGAAATTGAATTGGATAGGTAAAGGAAAATGGAATGAACAACAGGTGTATTTGTCATGGAACTGGAAAGTGTTGTAAGTTGGTTTATAAGTATTAACCATTTATCGAATGCTAATGTTTTAGTTATTTCTCATACTTGGTTTAGTATATCTCTACTGGGCTTTGGCTCACCCTATATGGGATATCATTTTCAGGTACAGGTGACATGCCACCTCCAAGGACGTAGTTTGGGAGGCTTAGAGGTTGAGAGATCTTTTTTGTGATTATCTTTTTGTATTACATGTATATCAAGCCAAGGGCTTATTTTGTGTAAAGAGTTAGAACTCTACTTTTGTTGAACCCAAGTGTTGACTTGGAAAGTTGTAAGCCCGTGGGGCATTTACTTTTGTTGTCAACATGTAATACTTTTGTAATGAATACTTTGATTTATGAAATATGCTTTATTCTATCATGTATATTGATGTTATGAATGTTGGGCTATTTGTATTATTTGAGGGCGTTACAGATCCTTTCACTAATAATTTGATTGTTATTGTAATTTCATAAATTAGGGATTATTGATATATATTTTTTCACAATATAAAACTAATATGAAATATGTTTAACACGGGTTATACCATAACACAGACTGTCACCCAAAAAATAATAATAATAATATAATAATAATAATTAAAATAATAATAATAATTAATAAATAAATAAATAAATTTAGCAACTCATTTTAATTGTAAGATTCCATGCTTAGCACGAGTTACTGCTGGTAACTATAAAGAAAAGTTACAAAAATACTTTATTACAAATTGCCAATATAAAAAGTAAAATAAAAATATAATTTATAAACAATCTTAATACATGCACGAAATAAGGCCATAGGCTTATAAAAAGCGGGTAGTTTATCTAAATTTAGACTAGTCTCTTACAATTTTTTATTAGGGCATCTCCAATGGTTCACCAAAAATTTCATCAAATCTGAGTAAAAATATGATGAATTCCTCTATCTGACATTAGCCACTCCAACGGTGAATACTGTAGCTTTCATCAAAACACATTGGACGTCCGGGGAGATGACAGGCCGGTCAATTGGAAAGAGGAAAATGAAAAAATAAATAAATAAATAAAATTTCCCTCCATTTTTGTTTCCTCAATTCCTTTGCCATTTCTTTTTCCCTCCATTAAATCTTTTTCATTTCTTTTTGCCTCCAATAATTATTTCCTTCAAAAAACAAATATAAACAGATTAACCCATGTACTATATAAACCAAACAAATAACGTTGTATCTTCAACTTCAACTTCTTTTTTGTAGCCTTAGTACCAATTGGTCGTGTTGATATATTACTCGATTGTTGGTCCTCTTCAATATTATTGTTGGGTTGAAAAGGCTCACCTTCAGTTGTTGGATTCGAAAATGGATAAGCTTGTAGAGTGGCTTTTTTGGGTTGTGTTCTAATTTCATCATACGTACAACTTCGGTGCAAAATATCCCAACTTGTATAAAATGTGAAGTGTTTTTTTTTTTCTGTATTGCATGATACATGCGCTTAGCTTCAGTGACCTAAAAAATGAAAATTATAAACATTTCGATAAAAAGTAGACTGAGAACTCAAAAAAATTGATATTAAATAACAGAAATAAAATTTACCATGTTTGTCTCAGTTGTTTCACTTTGTTGCCTCAATTGGATTTGCTCAAGAAAATCACAAAATTTGTTAATTACCTTTTGCATGACAGATTAACGGTAAGACAAAAAATACGGTTTCGATTTGATTCACCATTCAATTGTGAATTAAAATAAACGAGTACTTGCTCCCAGAATATTGCCATCGTCTGACTATTACCAACAATGGGATCTTGAGAGATGGCGAACCAAGATCTACATAAAGTTTCATCTTCTATAATGGTGAACGTTTAGCACAAGAAACACGAGAAGTTTCCAAAATAAAATTAATATCAGTGTTTTGCTCTGAAGTTTGTGATTCCTCAAACATTTCAAATCTTCCATAGTTTTAAGATAAAATTTGTACAAATAAACAAGTTAAAAAAATTCAATAGGATACAACATCCAACACATAGTGAAATATATTGTAAAAGAAACAAGAAAAGAGGTGGAGAAAAAAGTGAAAAATTGAAGAAATAATATAGACTGAAGATCACAGAAGGAGAAGATAAATGAAACAAGAAGTGAAGATTGAAGTTAACAATGACAAAGAAAAGAGAATTGTAATGATATTGTGAAATTAAAAGACTGGTAGGGTCTTATTTTATAGACCACAGCAACGGTAACTTTGTCAAATCCTCTGCAAAACCAACGGTAACCTTATTAGAGTTGCACCCTGCTAAATGAATTACATATTTGTCTGATTTTCTGTTTTGCTATTTGATTAAAATTATTGTTAAATCTCTATCAATCAAGACTTAACAAAAATTTTACTAACACAAACATAAACTTAAAACGAATGTTGCAGTAGTTCATTCACTTCTTTAGTCTCCAATCCTCAATTCCATCTCCTAGTAATTTCAAGAAAAAAAAAAAAAAAAAGAAAGTCAAAACAATTTAACTAATGTAAATCAAATGAAATTGTAATAATTTATATGTATATTTAATATTTTTATATATTTATATTTAAATTTGTAATTCAAGTTTCAGGTTGCTGGAAATCTTTGTCTAGGCCTAGCCTTGAATTTAATTCAGGCTTTTAAATTGCTGCATAAACTTATATTTTAAAAATATATTGTCAAATCCTTAAAAATTCAAGTTGGACACATGTTGCTCAGTTTGGGCCACCTGAGTAGCAACCTTATTTTTAACTGCTTAATTGGATGACAAGAAATTTAATTTAACTCTCTCGACCTTAACTTTTCCAACAATGCTACATGCACCCCAAAAAAAAAAAAAAAAAAAAGGATAAAATTTATTTAACCCTCTTGTGGTTTAACTGTGAAGCACTTTATCTCCTATATTTTAAGAATAGTCAATTATCCCCATTTGATTTGGATCGTTTTACAATTTACCTCTTCACTGTCAATGTTTCCGTTCAAATAAATAGAGTTTATACCTCACACTCTATCGATTATGGTCAAACTAATCAATATTCAACCAAATCAATACCCAATTTGATTATATACACATATACATAAAATTGTGTATAAATAAACCTATATATATATATATATATATTAAGGGAAATTCTATATAATGTGTATATGTAAACCTGTGTATGTATATACATATATAATCAGTTAGCTCAATAAAATCCTTTGTGTAAACCTGTGTATATATATAATGAGTTGACACACTGGTTCAAGAGGGTAAAATAGTAAATTTTTAATTTTGTTAACAGAGTTAGGTGTTGCAATTTAGTCCAAAACCATATGAGAGTATCTTAGTAAACCACAAAGGATAAAATGAATATTACCCACAAAAAAAAAAAAAAAAAATCAATATGTATCTCAATTTATTTTGAATTTAATTCTCGCTGCACCTAGAATAAATCTAAGCCATGCAATGATTTTTTCTCTACGTATTTCTTTCTACTAGTCAGACCCAATGCATATTTAGAAAATTTCTATATATACAAGATGAGTTCTTTTTCTTTATTTTTATTTTTTTTTATTTTACCAACAAAAAATTTATTAATAAAATGAGTATATATTGGGGGAGAAACAAGAACAAAACCACACATCTCCAACACATAACAGCCACGTAACTGTAAAACAATAAAATATCAAAACATTATGTACCATTACATACTTGCTGGCAAGATACTTAGATACCAACATATAAGACCAAAGGCAAACAAAAGAAAAACGCAACTCAATTGACCAACAAATCAAATAAATCAAACAAGGAAATATCTCTGTTGATATCATTTCCTCCTTGCTTTGGTGAAAGCAATCGCCAGTGGTGGCAGTGCCAATCTGCAGGCAGTAAGCACAAATTGAGGTCCCCTAATTGTGCACATATGAGGGTAACAGCAGTAATAATGGAGCTATACAGGGCTATGGTGTCACAGAAAATGAACATGTGAAACCACTTGTGTTTTAGCATAGTTGGCATGCCTTGGTCTGGCTCAGTGTTGTTATAGCCACTGGGTATTGCACAACCGGCTACAAAAGTTACAGTGGCAACGAGGGTGGACACCAGTAGAAGAGTGTTGAATCGGTCCTCATAGCTATCTATGTTCACTTGCTCCAGTTGCATAGATGGTTGTTTTTTTTTAGCATTGAGGGCTTTTCTACAGTAAGCTTGTGGTGCACCAGCGGCCTTCAATGCAGTCCATGTTAACCGTTGCAAGATAAAATGTCCCACAAATTTAAGCTATGACGACCTAATGGCTATTGAAATAGCAGGCCATTAAAATTCCTTCCAGTCAATGCTACACAATAATTCATAGTACTATGAAAAGGAATGTTCACACAAACAACCTTTGGAGAACTTCAGCTTTAGCACTACAAGTGAAGAAGCATTTTGAGATTGTATATATGGACTGGCACAAGATTCACAATAGTTACCATTACAAAACATTAATCATGAATAACAATAGATATAGCTTTGCTTGGACCCTATTTTGACATATTAACGTAAGTGGAGTTGATGCAAATAAAAATAAATAAATAACATGAAGAATCAAGAGCAGACATACCCTCATTTTGTTATGTTTGATTAGGTATCTAAGTGTAGGGTTATTTAATTAGCTTAGTGCATACCTTTCAAAATGAGGGCATTCTTTCCATGTAGTATTCAGCAGAATCAAGAGCAGGCATACCCTCATTATTCACTATGAGTCCACTCTTTCATCCCATGTTAGGGTACTAACAATCTTTGGATGCCAATCCATGGTAGCCAAATGCAAGGGTGTGTTTCCTTGCTTATCACTCATGTTTATAAAGCTTCTCGAGCTCAGGAGTTTGGAGAATGTAACTAACCATGTTATGTCCTCTGCTCTTGGCAGCAACATGAAGAATATTTTGACCATGACAGTTGAGCAGTTCCCTCGAATCAGGCCAATACTGAAGCAATGCCGGACAACATCAACGTGGCCTTTAATTGATGCTAAATGAATAGGAAGTAAGCCATTGCTGTCCCTTGCAATAGCACTTGAACTCTGTCTTCATAACAAGTACTGAACCTCTTCAAGATAGCCCAATCATGCAATCAAGTGAAGTGGAGTCCTTCCTTCTTCATCTCTTAATCGAATGAACCTTGGTTCTGATTTCAATAAGGCATCTAAAACACCTGGGATTTTAAAATAAATTGAGAAACAAAAATGCAAAAGCCAAAGAGAAATCAAGAATAAGTGTTAGAATTACCTCGGTTTCTTTTTAAAATGGCAGCATGAATAGGTGATTACCCTTTAAGTCTTTCGTTTGTATTTTCAATCCCAATTGTATTACATAGAATATGCGTGACAAGTTCCAAAAACCCTACTTCAACAGCTAGAAACAGAGCTGATTTCACTTCATTGTTCAGATAATACAACACTTCTGGATCTACCGCGATCAAGTAATAAGCTACAACTTGGTGACCGTTCATGAAGGCCTCGTGTAATGATATGTTTCCCTTTTCATTTTTTACCGTCAAAAGCAGATTATCCCTATCAACATCTCTCTAAATTTTCCCATCATTTTCAGAACACATTTGAATCCCCGGAGCGTACAAATCAACCAAATCAATGTCAAACACTAAGCACTTTTTTGCTTTTTTTCTCTTTTTGTTAAGTACTCAATAACAATGTACTTGATAGAATACTTTGAAGCAATCATCCTCAACATACAGAAGCACAAGAATTGCAAAAAGTCATGCCAACTGACCTCTAAAGCAACAAAAATTATGGACATTACTTCAAAGAGACATAACAATCAAGTAAAACTGATACAAGGGAAGCCAAATACTCACCTGAGACCGAGGGAAGATATCAGCTAGAAGATTTTTGTACCGCTTCACAGGCTGTCTCGACCTTGCCCGCAGGGAAGGATAGAAGAAACAGATTTTACCACAAATGGGCAAAACCCGCCTCGACATAACCCCCATTTTCCAAGGAATTGAATTCAAACTTCTCCCCTGAAAAACCAAATCACAAATTCAAACCAAAATTCACCAAAACACTGAACCAATTGACCAAATGAACAATAATTTAGAAGAATTCCCAAAAATTTCATTTTTGTGGCAATTTAACGAATTGGACACAGCAAAATCGCCAAAGAAAAGGTCAATAAACATATCAATTTTGCAAAATTCAAACAAATTTATCAAAATCTAAATCATACCCACCAATCCAAACAATACTAAAATTCATATACTGAACAATCCAACTGTTAAGATCGCGATCTAAATAACAAAAAGGGTCTAAATATTGATGAGTAAAGGAATGAAAAACTAAATAATTTCCATAAGAAGCTCTGGTTATCAATCCAAATGCTAATAATTAATGTAAAGAAATTAAAAATTGAGAGAATACTCTTCCAAGGCCCACCCAATGTTATTAAAGGCGATAGGCGCCTTGAAACAGATTTTACCACAAATGGGCAAAACCCGCCTCGACATGACCCCCATTTTCCAAGGAATTGAATTCAAACTTCTCCCCTGAAAAACCAAATCACAAATTCAAACCAAAATTCACCAAAACAACACTGAACCAATTGACCAAATGAACAATAATTTAGAAGAATTCCCAAAAATTTCATTTTTGTGGCAATTTAACGAATTGGACACAGCAAAATCGCCAAAGAAAAGGTCAATAAACATATCAATTTTGCAAAATTCAAACAAATTTATCAAAATCTAAATCATACCCACCAATCCAAACAATACTAAAATTCATATACTGAACAATCCAACTGTTAAGATCGCGATCTAAATAACAAAAAAGGGTCTAAATATTGATGAGTAAAGGAATGAAAAACTAAATAATTTCCATAAGAAGCTCTGGTTATCAATCCAAATGCTAATAATTAATGTAAAGAAATTAAAAATTGAGAGAATACTCTTCCAAGGCCCACCCAATGTTATTAAAGGCGATAGGCGCATCAAGGCGCCAAGGTCTCCTAGGGCCTAGGCTCAAGGCGCAAGGCGAGGCGCAGGCTTCACCGAAGTGAGGCGCACCTTGTACGGAAAAAAATGTATAATTTAATATAAGTAAATAATTTAGGGTTCAACAAAAACAAAATGAAATGTTAAACATTTAGTTTTTTTGGAGATTAGGAATTAGGGCTAATTTTTCTTCTATCATTGATTTGGGATTGAATGCCCAATCTATTGGCATCTGTAATAAGAGTAGAGATCTTCTGTAGCTACATCATATTAAATCAATGGTTAGATTTTAAACAAAACCAATTGAAGAAACAATAAAAAAAAACCCTTAAGACGCAAGCCTTGGGCCAATCAGGCACCTTATCACAATCTTCTGGCCTGGAACACTACAAGGCACAAACCTTGAGACTGGACAGGACTTGGGCCTAGGCGCACACCTAGGCACGCCTTATCGAAGTCGCCTAGCCTGGAACACTATAAGGCGCAAACCTTGGGCCTGTATGGAACTTGGGCCTAGGCGTGCCTTTAATACGGACCTCTAATAGTATAAATCTTCTACCCACCAAACAAGCTACCATATCTCCCCTCAATCAATCTTCTCCAAAGACTATGCCTCTTTAGTGTGAATCTCAATAGCCATTTTTCTAATATCGCCTTATTAAATAAGTCCAGCTTCCTAATCCCAACACCTTACTAAAACCTCACTACAAAAATAGATTTTCATTAACTACTATACAATCTTTAAATTCTTTTGGTTATTAACCGATTTTTTTTAATTTAGCTGAAATTCCAACCAAACTAATAGACAATATATGAAAGCCATTCTTTTCCAGAATGACAATTTCACCAAATATTTAGAATTTATAGCCAATTTTTTACTATCTGAAACTTCATCAATTCAAATTCGATTAACCAATCTGAATCTAACTCTTGTGAAACTTGAGTAAATTAGGAAAATTTTAAAGCGATGTTCCCAAACAATCAATTTAGTTATGATTTTCTATATAGAATTACATCAATCTATTAAAAATTACAGCCAAAACAAGAAAACAGAGGCAACCTCTGAAAACCATACAATTAACATATTAAGAAAATAAGGGCAGATGGAACAACTCAAAAATCTTAGAACTCCATTTTTTTAAAAATAATTTGGCACCGTCAGACAACACAGTGACCCAAATAATAAATTCTTCACTTAAAATTGAAGCACCGCAAAATAACTACCTCACAATACCTATTTCAATCAACTCTATACGAAAAAACTCGGGGACCTAAGTTACTAAGGTTAGTGACTCACAAGTATTCCTCCAAGATCCTCAGAAGAATATGCATGGACAAGTTTCCCTCTCTCTTTTCTTATACCTGGTGATTAGTAAAGGAAGAAACAAAATAAACAAATAATAAATTTATAAAAATTAGAAGAAAAAAAAAACTCAAAACCAATCTAGCATTGATGTGCACAACCATATTGACCTTCCTTGGGGGCGAGTAAACTTGACAACTGTATTAGTCTCTAAGGTGACATCGGTATCAACCTCTTGAACATCATCCTTTTCAACAGCTGTAATATGCATACAAAGATGATCCTCATCAAACCATATAATGATATTAAGTGTAATATAAATTCAATTTTATCTTGATGTACCTTCGTCCTTGATTTCTGCAGCTTCCTGAAAAAATAAAAAGAAGAGTCAGAAACAGAAAAATACAAGAACAATTTTTTTTAAAGCTTATTAAATCTAATTCAAAGGATAAATGGGACAATTACACTTTCAATCTCTTGAGGATGTTGTCAAACTGTGATGTATCGAATGCCCTCATCTACACCAATACCTGTTGTAATTTTCAACAATTATGTCCCAGTACCTATTGAATTGCCAAACTGCTCTATATGTCATGAACTCCTTATTTATGAAAAACTCATCCCACAACAAGGTTAAGCTTATTAGCTCCTTTGATTTAGAAGACAATTAAAATAAAAATAAAAATAAAATAAAATAAAATAAAAACTTTATGTTCTAGGCAACAAATAGAGCATGAATTTGATGAATAAACAAAAATCAGAGAAACGAAGAGCAACAAAAAAAAAAAAAAAAAAAAGCTGCAATGTCCTGTTTGTTCTTAACTCTGACATATCCTTGATCCCTTGCTTCTCTTTCCCAAGGCCTTCACCTTCTTCCCATTCCTACAACACAATAACATCTTCACACCATCACACACATTTACCCATATATACAAATTAGAAACTTAAGATAACCACAGAATTTGTTACAAAAAAGTAGCAGGAAAGTACAATTAGTTCTCTTTATAAAAGAAAAATCAATTTGACATGTTTCAAAATTTCCAAGATGTCAATGGAACAATCAATTTATATACATGCATGTGTACATACATAAGTAGAAAAGAAATCTTGCTTCATCTAAAAAGAAAAGTTAGAAATTCTTCAATAGCAGCACACCCATTTCATATCCAGCAATATTTGATGCAATGAACGAAGCAAATTTGTGGAAAAATTAAACAGCAGCAATAGCCAAAGAAGAAACATATATTTACACAATAAATAAAAAATAATTGAAATTTAGCACAATTTTTAGATAAATTTGCAGAAGAAAAAACAAATCCAAACTTAGATACACAAAATTAATGCAAAAATGTCTTCCTCATACCTGATTGAAGAACAATAGAGAGACACAAAAAATGGGTCATTTTTGTACCTAAAACAAAACGACCGAAAATAGAAAGCGAACCCTTCATTCAATTTGAAGATTAACAAGTCCAATCATTCCAATGAAAACTGAAATCAATAAAACAGAGCAACAAAAGAACACAAAAACAAACTTGAAAAACTAACGTAAGAAGTTGAAGTTGAGGAAGAAACCTAGAAAAGGAGAAATTCGAAAGAGCAACTAAGAAGACAAAGCCAAATGAACACTAGAAAATTTGATCCCGAGAGAGAATCGTTTGATTGCAAATTTGAAAATTTGCCTCTTTTATAGAATGGTTATAGATACATGTAGCATTACTCTAACTTCTTAGGCTATGATCTTCTAACCTTATTGTTGAATTTTTAATATATTTCAAAACCCACTAATGAGACCCAAGATCTTTTTATCTTTAAAATTTTTTATTTCTCTATTGAAAAACATTCACAGTTGTTAAATTATATCTCCAAATATTCATATCTTAACATTCTTATATAATTCATTGACGATAAATATTAAGAGACATGAGATCATAAAATTTGACTAAACTTGGGCCTCAACCACTAATGTATAATTTCAATTATTGAACAAGATGAACAAAAGCAACTGCAGTATTATCCAACTTTCCAAATACAAAACTTCTGTCATTCAAACATTACAGAGTCCATAATTTACTTTTATTATTTATTAAAAAAAATTGCTGATTCTTACAAAGATCTAAGGAAGCAAAGTTGACTGATCATGTTGGCTACAAAACAGAGGAACTGGCTGCTTAAACTACTTCACAGAAAGTGCTGAAGCAGTTAGCATTAATAAAATCAAAATAGATACTTTTTTTTCCTTTTTTTCTTCCCTTCACAAATCTAGTTCTAATTTTTCGAGAAAAAAATATTTTGAAAATGAAACAAACAAGCTGATGTCATTTTAAATTAATTTCAAACTAAGGAAGTTGAATTATGTTCTTATTGTGCTAAAAACCATAAAAAAAAATCATTGCAAAGGGGAAAAAAAAAGAAAAAAAAGAAAAGAAAAAGGCAAAAGTGAAAAGTGAAAAGCTGCAAAATAGGCACTCGGCCAAAAAAACTTGTCTTCAAGAGGAAAAATGCACATAGACTTATTATGCAACAACTAAGACAGACACTGAGTATAGCGACCCCGGTCTTTCCCCATTTGATAGTTGTATCCGGACTTACGTTCCGTAGATCCTGTTGTTATATATTTGCTGTTGTCGTCCTTTAATTCCTTATTTTTGAGTTATAGGATGTATTGGGCAGGTTTGTCACAAGTTGGGAGTGTTTGGGAGCAAAGGGTTGCTGCCCAGAAATTTGGTCCTTCGCTCGCGCGAGAAGTTTAGTCGCTCGAGCGATGTCTTGTTTTGGTCCGTCGCTCGAGCCAAGTGTTTCTTCGCTCGAGGAGCGACTGCGTCTGGTATAGACCTGAGAGCTGTGTTTCTTGGCTCGAGCGAGCTTTCTTCGCTCGAGCGCGAGGTTTTTCGTCTTCGCTCGAGCGAGCATTCTGTCGCTCGAGCGTGCTTCTGGTTGCCAGACCTGAAGATGCAGTCTGTCGCTCGAGCGAGCCTTTTCGCTCGAGCGAGTTTTTTGTGTCTGGTCGCTCGAGCGACCAAGTCTTCGCTCGAGCGAGCCTGTTTTATTAAATACGCAGCAGCACGGTTTTAAATACACTTTTTCATCCTCTTTTTGATTTCAAACCCTAGGTCCGTGTTTTCTCTCCCTCCACTCACCTTCTCCTTAGGTTTCATCTATTATAGGGTGTTTCTACCCTAGGTTCTTTATTAAAAAGATAGAGGGTCACGAGGGCTTTACTTTAATCTGAGAGTTTGGCGGTTTGGAGCACTTTGGATTTTGGGTCATCATCTCCATTTGAGTTCTTCACTTCGAGGTAGGGATTTCCTACTCCATATTATAGGTTTTGTCCTAAGTTTTGGTATTTTTGATATGTTGGTGTCGTTTGGTAATTTTGGGAAAACTAGGGTTTGTATTATAATTTGAGAAATAGGGAATTGTTTATATATTAAATTCCATGTGATTGTGAATCATGAAAAATGACATTGTAGTGTCAAGTTGATAAAATTGAACCTTAGGGTTAATTTTGAGAAAAAGGGGAAAAGCCCTAAGTTGTAATAATTAATTGTATAATTAATTTTGGGAAAAATGTGGAATTAAGTTTAATTCATGAAATTGGGGAAATTATGAGATAAATGGTGTAGTTGAATAGTTTAATCACTCACCTATGAAAATGTTGAGTTTACATTTGTTGATACATTTATTTCCTGTTTAGAAATAACTGTTTTGGGCTATCGGTGGAGGATAGTCGTGATTGTTGTAGACATTGCATGTTGATTTAAAAACTGAAATGAAACATTGAAACTAATCATTGAATGAGTCATTTGAATTGACAGTTGAATTAATACAGCGAATCTGTGTATTGATTGAATATTGTGTATGACAATGTTTAATACATTGTATATGCATATTGTTTGGGAGGAGATAGGGGATGTACTCCATGGTTTGAGGGAAGATAGGGGATGGACTCTCAAACCTGTTTAGGAGGAGAAAGGGGATGGACTCCATTAGTACAGCAAATATGTGTACTTATTGATTTATGGAAGTGTTTTAGTATGAGCCTTAGTCTCATTTGATTTGTTGATATTGGAAGTAATGTTGATATGAGATGTATCTCATTATATGTTTGGCCAGGTTCTGAGCCATGTCTGTATAATTGGAAAGTTGAATAATAACGTAAAGCGAAACATGTCATGGACATTATTGTCATGAAACTGTAAAGTGATATAATGGATTTAAAGTGTTAACCATCTATCGAATGCTATTGCTTTAGTCAATTCTTATATTTGGTTTAGTATATTTCTCTGCTGGGCTGTGGCTCACCCTATACGGGAACATCATTTTCAGGTTCAGGTGATATGCTACCTCCAAGGACTTAGCTTGGGAGGATTTGGAGTTGAAGACTCTGTTTAGATTAGTTGTTATTTTGTTTTATTTGATATTACATGTAAACTCAAGCCAAGGGCTTAATGTGTAATTGAGTTAGTACTCAGACTTTTGTGTCCAAGTGTTGGCTTGGAAAGATGTAAGCCCGTAGGGCATTTACTTTCGTTATTACATGTAATGTCTTTTAATAAGATTACTCTGATGAATGGAATAAGGTTTTGTCCTTCTTAATCAATGCATGTTAATATTGTATATATTATGGGTTTATTTTGAGGGCGTTACAACTTGGTATCAGAGCGTACCGGGTTTGAATACTTTGGGTACGTGGGAAGTGATTAGTATCACAATGGGTTTGTCTCGCTTGTTAGAGACTTATGTATGATAGTATGTGTTTATTTGATAACATGCTTATATGACTATTTGGGTATGGGATTTAATTTCTAGGATGTTGATTGGATCCTTGAGTTTCTATGAGTCTTGTTGGAAAAGCACTTGATCAATGCTGTTTCCAACCGGAACTCTAGCAACGCCTCGGGACTGTCATTATCCAGGAATGAAATTCGTAGGTGCTTATGTGATTATGTGCTTACGTGGAGTGAATTATTGTTGTCCAATGCATTAGGACGCGAGTGTTATAGCTTCGGCACATTTATTAATGTGCAAACGTATTAATTGTCTTTGTTACCTTTATTAGGATGTCAGGACGAGGACGAGGACGTGGTAGGCGTGGTAGGCGGGTAGGCAGGAGATGCCTATACCGGATGAGATTCGGAGCAGCAGGAGGGAGTTGGCCAGGCCAATGTGGCCGAACCAGCGGGTCAGCAGGCTATGGGCGCTTTGGCCCGAGAGATAGCAGGGGCATTCAGGGAGTCTGTAGGCATTCTCAGAGCTGAGAATCAAGCCCAGGTTCATGTTGCAGATGCAGGGCCTTCTTTTCTGAAGAGGGAGTTCTTCCGGTCTAACCCGGACGAATTTTTGTGATCCTAAAGAGCCACTTAAGGCAGATGAATGGCTCGAACAGACAACGAAGACGTTTGAGATGCTTGGCATCGAGACGGGGTTTAGGTGACCTTGGCATCTTTCCAGCTTAAGGGGGATGCGGGTCAGTGGTGGAATTCAAAGAGGCCGTATAGGAGGGACTTGGGAGGCTTTGTGGATGCTTTCCAGGAGAAGTTCCTGTCTCCAGCTGTTAAGGAGAGGTTGAGGGAGCAGTTTGCCAGCTTAAGCAGCTGAGTTCTTCAGTGGCCGAGTTTGAGGCCGCATTTACTAGTTTGTCCAGGTTTGCACCTGAGTTGGTGGCGTCTGAGGAACGCCGTTGTTGAGTTCGAGAAGAAGTTGAGGCATGGCCTCAAGATGAGAGTTGGGGGTTCTATGATCGAGAGTATGGGCGTCTGGTGGATGCTGCAGCCCATATGGAGATCATGATGCAGGAGAGGAGAGGGCAGAGGGGCTCCAAGAGGAGTCAGGATGGCCAGAGTGATGGCAGGAGACAGAGGGGTTTTAACCCTCAGCAGTCTCAGGGTAGCTTTACTAGATCGACTTTTCCAGTGCCGAGTGCAGTTTCTGGGAAAGGCAGCCAGGGAGACATTACCTGTTTCAAGTGTGGTCAGCTGGGCCACAAGTCTCCAGCTTGCCCGCAGAAGGGAGGAGGGCAGAGAGCAGCGTCATCTTCGGCTCGATCTCAGAGCCAGAGTCAGGGTAGAGGCCAGCCGCTCTCGTGTTATCAGTGTGGTCAGGCAGGGCACCTGAAGAGGTTTTGCCCGCAGTTGAGTGGCACATCTGGTGCATCTAGTTTGAGGCAGACTCAGAGTCATCAGCCAGCTCAGTCTGTTCAGGCCTCGAGGGCCAATCAGGGGGCTTCATCGTCCCAGTCTGTGCAGCAGTCTTATGCTCCTAGAGGTGAGCAGGTTGATCAGAGACCGTCTGGGCGCGTGTATGCTGTTACCGCGCAGGATCTTGTACCGGCTCCATCGTTGTGAGAGGTACCTTCTTGTTTTGCAACTCGGTTGCTAGTGTATTGATAGATACGGGAGCATCTCATTCTTTTATATCTGCTGCATTTGCATCTGTTTTGGGATTGGAGTTGGCACAGTTAGCATCTCCTATATGTGTAGTATCGCCTGTTGGGGGTGAGTTGATTTTGAAACACGGTTGTAGGTTGTGATATAGAGGTCGCTGATCGTCGGCTTCCGTTTCCTTTTGTAGTTATGCCCATGTCGGGATTTGATGTTATTTTGGGTATGGACTGGTTATCGTCATACCGAGCTGTTATTGACTGCTACCGCCAGAGGGTCACAGTTTGTACCTTGAGCGGGGAGTGTTTTTATTTTCTGGGGGATCGGGTTGGTAGTGTTTTGCCACCGGTGTATGATCCGCGAGGGCGGAGTGAGTTGAGTGGTCTTCTTGCTAGCCTTTTGAGTAGTGAGTGTGATGAGACCCAGACTGTGTTGCCGAGAGTGGTTTGTGAGTACTCGGACGTCTTTCCCGAGGATCTTGTTAGTTTGCCACCTCACAGAGAGATTGAGTTCTCTATTGACTAGTGCCCGGCACGGCGCCGATTTCTATGGCACCTTATCGTTTTGCCCCAGCCGAGTTAGTTGAGTTGAAGATTCAACTCCAGGAGTTGCTAGATAAGGGCTATATTCGCCCTAGTGTTTCGCCGTGGGGAGCACCGGCCCTCTTTGCTAAAAAGAAAGGTGGTGCTTTGAGACTGTATCGATTACCGGAAGTTGAATCGGGCTACGGTCAAGAATAAGTACCCTATGCCCGTATAGATGATTGTTGACCAGTTGAAGGGTTCCCGTTGTTTCTCTAAGATAGACTTGAGATCGGGTTACCACCAGTTGAGAGTCAGGGAGGAGGATATTCCGAAGACGGCATTCCGTACGCGGTATGGCCATTATGAGTTTCTGGTGATGCCATTTGGGCTCACCAATGCACCGGCAGTCTTTATGGACTTGATGAACCGGATATTCCGGGAATTCTTGGATCGTTTTGTAGTCGTTTTGTGGACGACATTCTATTATTCACCTTCTGAGGAGCACGAGGAACACTTGAGAGTGGTGCTTGAGTTGCTTAGAGCCCATAAGCTTTATGCTAAGTTTGGGAAGTGTGAGTTCTGGCTAGGGAGTCAAGTTCTTAGGCCATGTGGTTCTGGGGAAGGGGTGTCTGTTGATACATCCAAGATAGAGGCAGTGCAGGATTGGCACAGCCTAAGAGTGTTTTTGAGATCCGCAGTTTTCTGGGATTAGCTGGGTATTACCGTAGGTTTGTGAAGGATTTTCTCCAAGCTAGCTTCACCGTTGACTAGACTGACTCGGAAGGGAGTAAATTTGTATGGAGTGAGACTTGTGAAAAGTCGTTCCAAGAGCTGAAAGTGAGATTGACCACCGCTCCGGTCTTATTCCGGAGAGAGGGTTGGGTTATGCTGTTTATTGTGATGCCTCACGAGAGGGTTTGGGTTGTGTGTTGATGCAAGAGGGGAAAGTGGTAGCCTATGGCTCACGTCAATTGAAAATACACGAGAAAAATTACCCTACACATGACCTAGAGTTAGCAGCCGTGATTTTTGCCTTGAAAATTTGGAGGCATTACCTTTATGGTGAGAGATTCGAAGTGTTTTCAGATCATAAGAGTTTGAAATATCTGTTTACACAGAAAGACTTGAACTTGAGGCAGAGGAGGTGGATGGAGTTCATTAAGGATTATGATTTCGAGTTGCATTATCATCCGGGGAAGGCCAATGTGGTGGCCGATGCCCTTAGCAAGAAATCTGTTGGTGACGTAGCTAGTATAGCCATCCGGGAATGGGAGATGTTGGGTGCACTTGGGGAGTTTGATTTGTTTCTGGGCGAATCCGTTGAGGCTGCGGCCTTGTTTTCTGTTGTTGCGCAGCCTACACTTGTGACTCGAGTGTTAGAGGCACAGAGAGGTGACCTTGAGGTGGAATCCCTCCGAGAGAAGATCTCCAGTAGGAAGGTTGAGAAGGGTTTGACGGTGCATCCCGACTTGAGTGTGAAATACCGAGACCGTTTGTTTGTGCCGGAGTCTTGCCGAGGGGAGGTACTCCGAGATTTCATCATTCACGCCTTGCGGTGCATCCGGGAGGCACTAAAATGTATCGGGATTTGGGTCGCCAGTTTTGGTGGCAGGGTATGAAGAGAGATGTGGCAATTTTCGTGTCTAAGTGCCTTACTTGTCAGCAAGTGAAGGCCGAACATCAGAGGCCAGCGGGTTTGTTACAGCCCTTGCCTATTGCCGAGTGGAAGTGGGAGCATGTCACTATGGACTTTGTTGTGGGTCTTCCGAGGACTCAGCGGAGTAGTGATGCTATTTGGGTGGTTGTAGACCGGTTGACTAAGTCGGCACACTTCATTCCTATGCGCGTGAGAGATTCGGTAGATCATCTTGCCGACTTGTATATTCGGGACATAGTGAGGTTGCACGGGGTCCCAGTGACGATCGTCTCGGATAGAGATCCTCGTTTTACTACCAGGTTGTGGCAGAGTTTGCAGAGTGCCTTGGGCACTAAGTTGACCTTTAGCACGGCTTATCATCCTCAGACTGACGGGCAGTCTGAGTGTACCATTCAGATCCTTGAGGATATGCTTCGGGTTGTGTTCTTGACTTTAGTGGTCGTGGGAGAGGCACTTGCCCTTAGTGGAGTTTGCCTACAACAACAGTTTCCAGTCTAGTATCGTATGGCACCGTTTGAGGCCTTGTATGGCCGACCGTATAGGTCTCCAGTTTTTGGGCCGAGGTGGGGGATGCACCTTTGTTGGGTCCGGAGTTGGTGAGGAAACAACGGAGAAAGTTGAGCTTATCCGTAGGAGGCTTGTTACAGCCCAGAGTCGTCAGAAATCTTATGCCGACCGTAAGAGGAGACCTTTGGTATTTGAGGTGGGTGATCATGTCCTTCTGAAGATATCACCTAGGCGGGGATTGATGAGGTTTGCGAAGAGTGGGAAGTTGTCCCCTCGGTTTATTGGCCCTTTTGAGATCCTTGAGAGGATTGGCGAGGCTGCCTATCGTTTAGCCTTGCCACCGCAGTTGTTCGGAGTTCATGACGTGTTTCATGTGAGTATGCTTCGGAAGTATGAGCCGGATCCATCGCACGTGTTGGATTGGACTGACTTAGAGGTAGATGAGGATGCCTCGTATGAGGAGAGGCCGGTTCGGGTCTTGGATAGGCGGGAGCAAGTCTTGCGAGGCAAGACCATGCCTTTGGTAAAAGTTCTGTGGAAATATCACGGAGTGGAGGAAGCCACTTGGGAACGTGAGTTGGAAGTCCGTGAGAAATATCCGGACATATTTGTCGATGGGTAATCATGTATTGATATTTTGTAATATTATTTAACTTTAAGAGCATTATATATGTCTTAAGTTGTAAAATATTGAGAATGTTTTGGTTTAATAGAAGATTCTTGAAACTTGCCTAGAATTGGAAGTTTGTTCTAACATTGCATATGCTTAATATGTTATAGAAATGGAGTTATATCATGAAATTGAATATGATATGGAAATGGGAATCATGTATATTGAAAACTGTTGAAATTGAAAGGAAATTGCATAATGATAGTGCAAGTTGAAATATATGTTGTTTTACATATTGTGAAATGCCTCTTGGTAAGAGATGGAATGACCAGTTATGGGTCAAGTTATTGAATATTGTAATGTCATATTGATGGAAATTGAGAGAAAAAAAAAAAACCTGTTTTTGAAAACTTATGCTTAATTTCGGGGACGAAATTCTTTAAGGGGGAAGGTTATAGCGACTCCGGTCTTTCCCCATTTGATAGTTGTATCCGGACTTACGTTCCGTAGATCCTGTTGTTATATATTTGCTGTTGTCGTCCTTTAATTCCTTATTTTTGAGTTATAGGATGTATTGGGCAGGTTTGTTACAAGTTGGGAGTGTTTGGGAGCAAAGGGTTGCTGCCCAAAATTTTGGTCCTTCGCTCGAGCAAGAAGTTTGTCGCTCGAGCGAGATCTTTGTTTTTGGTTCGTCGCTCGAGCCAGTGTTTCTTCGCTCGAGCGAGCGACTGCGTCTAGGTATAGACCTGAGAGCTGTAATTCTTGGCTCGAGCGAGCTTTCCTTCGCTCGAGCGAGCGAGGTGTATATTTTTGAATTCTTCGCTCGAGCGAGCATTCTGTCGCTCGAGCGTGCTTTTGGGTTGCAGACCTGAAGCATCGCATTGTTGGCTCGAGCGAGGCTTTCTACGCTCGAGCGAGTATTCTTTGTGTCTGGTCGCTCGAGCGACCAAGTCTTCACTCGAGCGAGCCTGTTTTATTTAAATACGCAGTAGCGGTTTTAAATACACTTTTTCATCCTCTTTTTTATTTCAGAACCCTAGGTCCGTGTTTTCTCTCCCTCCACTCACCTTCTCTCTTAGGTTTCATCTAATTATAGGGTGTTTCTACCCTAGGTTCTTTATTAAAAAGTGTAGACACCCCATTTTTGACTGCCCTCAAGACTTGGGCATTACTGATGGTTTGCTCAGTGTTGAAAGATGTGCAGGGCATAGGTCCGGTTTCTTCAGCAAGGAGAGAGGCAAGTCTTTCAAAACACTTTGTTTAGAGGTTTGGAATTGAAGAAAAGAGGAGAAGAGGGGAGAAAACAGGTTGAAGAAGAAGATCGGCAAAGAACCGGGTAGAAGGGAGTCGAGCAGCCCTCGCTGAATCAAGCTCATCAGCCTATACACTTGGAGTTAAGCTATGAGGACATAACCATTGGAAAGAAGACTTCCGGGGCTTCAATATGGACATCCACCGGCACTTTTTGACCTCATCAGCCACCCATCGGCACTCTATTTAGCAGACCGGCCAGTAAAAATTGCAGGTCGGCAATTTATTGTGCCGACCGGCAATTTATTGTGCTGATGACCCTTTTTCTTGGCCGATTTGACCTTTTTGACTCTTGCAGGCATGGTGCATGCCAGCTATGCCAGCTGGGATGCACAGACCCAGCTCCCCGTGCATATATGTGCCTATTTTTAGGCTTTGACTCCATTTCTTGGACCTTTTGCTTAAGGCTTCTTGGGGAAGCCTTGACCCTTTGTCTTGGCTTCCTCAAGAAGCTTGTACCCTTGCCTTAGCTTCCTTGATAAGCCTTGCCCCTCTTGATCCCCTTGACCCTTCTACAATAGCTTCTCTAAGAAGCTTGGAGTCTTCCTCTTGTCTATATAAGAAAGGTCCCTTCTCCTTTGATTAGGTTGGATTTTTTGGAGCAAAAAACCAGATATAGACATACATATCTGATATATACACCTATATCCCTCCATCTCTCACTATATCTCTTCCATTCAATCATCAAACACCCTTGTTCTTGGGCCTTTTCTTCATCAACCCATAGCACAATACTCCAACATCCATTCCAGCAGCTTGAGGCTGTTCTTCAGAGCTTAGGAGCACCTAAACTTGGTCCAAGAGGTGCTGGTTTGCTGGTCTTCAAGGTGAGTCCTCCTCTTCCCTTTTCTAGTCTTTTCTTGCTTCATATCTAAGCCATAGTTGCTTGCACTTTTGGGCTCCGACCCAAACTGTAAATCATCATATTTTGAGATCCTCTTCATGTTTGATTGAGGACCTCTTGCTTTTTGAGGACAGCAGCTAGCACTTCCTTCATTAGCCCTCTTATGCCATTTTTCTTGCATAGTATATTTGGCTTGTGTATAATCTGTTTTGGAGCATGATGTAAACTGAAAATAGGCTTATTTTGAGCCCTTCTTCAACATTGAAGAAGGGCTCAACACTGTTTGGAACTTCCATGCATGACTTGCCATTGTACCCCTCTTAGGTCCCCTTTTTTTTGCATGATTTGTTAGGCTGTTGAGCCTCTGTTTTTGGACCTTCGTCCGAACTGAAAAGTGGCTTATTTTGACCCTATCTTCATGTTTCATTAAGGGTTCATTGCTGTTTGGGACATCCTTCTTATACTTCATGTTATAGCCCTCTTGTGGCCTCAATTTTGCATGGCATTTTGAGCATATTTATACACTGTTTTGGGCTTGATCATCTACTATAAACAACCATATTTTGGGCCCCTCTTCAACATTGTTGAAGGGTCCTAACCTGTTTGGGGCATCCATGTATCAGTTGCCTCTTTGCCCCTCTTGTGGCCCATTTCTTGCATAGCATTTTGGCCATACTTGTATCTGTTTTTGGGGCTTGTCATAAACTGTGAAATATCATATTTTTGGCCCATCTTCAACATTGTAGAAGGGGTCACCTGTGTTTGAGGCCAGAAGCTGTGACTTGCCTCATTACCCCTTTTGCGGAGCCATTTTTGCATGCTAATTTTACCCTATCTATGCTCACTGTTTGGTCATGCTTTAAACTGTAAACATGCTTGTCTTGGTGCTGCCTAGCTTCTTTCTTCATGCTTCATGTTCAAATTATGCATGTTTGATATAGCCACAAGTCATTTCATGTGCTTAATATCGCATTTCGGGACCATTTCCTTGCATCGGGTGTCATGTTTGCGTATTTCGGGGCTGTTTTGCATCACTTTTAGCTACTGAAATTTGCATTGTTTGCATACCATGATCCATGCTTTCCATGCCTTGTTAGGGTGGCATTCGTGCCTTAGGTTTGGTCCTCGGTTTGCGTGCACGCGTGCACGCATTTCGAGTGTCTCATTTTCATTTAATGGCCGCGATTTTGGCATGCTTGCGAGCTATGTTAGTTTAAGTCCATCGTTGCATGTTGTTGCATGCCATGTTTGTTTACATGTTTAGGTTGCGCGCCTAGCATACATTGCTCATTTGCATGTTCATATTGCATACTTAGCCGCCATGCCTAGGTTGCATTCCATTGAGCATGCATCCCTCGCCTCTTGACCAATCATGATAGGGGTTGGGGCCCTTTGATTTGTTTTGTGCTTGCATTTCATTTGATATCAAAGTTGCTAACTTGGCTTTCGGGCCATCATGCATTGAAATGCGTGATTGATGGCCCGGGGGTCGAGGGCCATGCTCCCTTGAGTCTAACACATGATAGGGAGTGTGTCCATGCACACATTTGCTTGAAATTTCATGCCATGCACTGTCTGTCCCTGTTTGCTGTCAAAACTGTCTTCTGCAGGAAGTTTCTGCCGACCGGCAACATTCAGTGCCGACCGGCCATTTATTTAGTGCCGATAGCCTTATCTCCAGCCGATGGATATTGTACACGGCCGGTGGATATTCTATTCAGCCGATGGTGTTCTAAAGCGTGCAGGGAACCAGTTCCAGAACTTTGGCATTTTTAAGAGAAGCAGGGCAGTAAAAACAGAGGCAACAGTGACATGGTGCGGGTTTCCGGGCAAGGCGGGCTCAAGCATGCATCATTCGCGCATCCCGAGGCGGGCGGCTGTGGCCACCTTTCCTTTTTGCATTTATTTGTTAAATAATTAGAAATTTTGTAATAATTAATTTATTTATTATTCGGACTGTAATATTTATTCGGTCCCTCCGAGCGAGGGTGCAATTGTAATAAGTGTGTGTGAGTGGGTGTATGTCTTCCAACCCCACGTCTTTCTTCCCTTTTATTTACCTGCTTATGATGGTAGATTAGGGCACATTTAAATTAGCATAACAGTATGATAGCATGTTTGCATTCATTCATTGTTTTGCATGCGCCGGTCTCGGCACATCATACAAACTGCATTGTATTTCAATTCCAAATTGAATACGTGTTATTTGTAGCATTCTACATGCCATGCTTAGGATAGCCGAGCCTGTCTAGATTGCATCTTTGCATGTGTTGCATTAGCCATTTTCAAACATGAACTAGGATCATGCACGTGATTACTGACTAGTTTCTGTTTTGGCTTGGAGTACTAGGTGAGCTTTTTATGCTTTAGCATATCACATGCGTGTGAATGTTGTCATAATAGCATGATTACCATGAGGCTAGCTTCTTATGTGATATAACTGCTTGAATGCCTGTGGATGGAGGTTGAATTACTTGAATTGGAATAATGCATTAAAACTGTAAGTTTTAAGCCCACTAGATAGTGGCGAAACCGTATTTTCTAAAGCCCACTTGAGGGTGGCAAAACCTGCATTTTAGTCCACTTGCGAGTAGCAAACCATTTTCAAAACAAACATGTAATGTTTTATTCCAATTTAGGTAATTTGGTCTATACTTGTTTGCTGTGCGCATAACATAGTAATTCTAGGCTAATAACCGGAATAAGAACACATAAAGTTTTCAAAATAGGATATCATGGTTAGTAGAGGCCGGTCTTCGGACTAGGCGAGAGGGGGTGCTTATAGCTGACCTTCCCCAATCGTACCCAAGTTCCCGAGCCGAGGCAACTTTGGTGATGACGGACACGTGGCCTTTGGCACCGAGTCAGGGTTTCCTAAATTCCCCATTAAAAAAATATTTAGGTGGCGACTCTGTATCTGGCAAAGCAGTCCATGTTTGACACTTCTTTTCAAAATCTGTTTTTCTCAAAACGATTTGCCAGAGTTGGACTCTTTGGTTCAGATTAAGAACCGCAACAAACAAAAAAGGGGAGTCCAAACTGTAGCGAGGTCCCCCGCGGGCGTTGTTACAAAAAGATAGAGGGTCACGAGAGCTTTACTTTAATCTGAGAGTTTGGCGGTTTGGAGCACTTTGGATTTTGGGTCATCATCTCCATTTGAGTTCTTCACTTCGAGGTAGGGATTTCCTACTCCATATTATAGGTTTTGTCCTCAGTTTTGGTATTTTTGATATGTTGGTGTCGTTTGGTAATTTTGGGAAAACTAGGGTTTGTATCATAATTTGAGAAATAGGGAATTGTTTATATATTAAATTCCATGTGATTGTGAATCATGAAAAATGACATAGATAGTGTCAAGTTGATAAAATTAAACCTTATGGTTAATTTTGAGGAAAGGGGGAAAAGCTCTAATTGTTGTAATAAATTAATTTGTATAATTAATTTTGGAAAAAATGTGGAATTGAGTTTAATTCATGAAATTGGGGAATTATGAGATAAATGGTGTAGTTGAATAGTTTAATCACTCACTTATGAAAATGTTGAGTTTACATTTGTTGATACATTTATTTCCTGTTTAGAAATAACTGTTTTGGGCTATCGGTGGAGGGTAGTCGTGATTGTTGTAGACATTGCATGTTGATTAGGGAAAACTGAAACTAATCACATTGAATGAGTCATTGAATATGACAGTTGAATTAATACAGCGAATCTGTGTATTGATTGAATATTGTGTATGACAAATGTTTAATACATTGTATATGCATATTGTTTGGGAGGAGATAGGGGATGTACTCCATGGTTTGAGGGAAGATAGGGGATGGACTCTTAAACCTGTTTAGGAGGAGAAAGGGGATGGACTCCATTAGTACAGCAAATATATGTACTTATTGATTTATAGAAGTGTTTTAGTATGAGCCTTAGTCTCATTTGATTTGTTGATATTGGAAGTAATGTTGATATGAGATGTAATCTCATTATTATTGTTTGGCCAGGTTCTGAGCCATGTCTGTATAATTGGAAAGTTGATTAATAACGTAAAGCGAAACATGTCATGGACATTATTGTCATGAAACTGTAAAGTGATATAATGGGTTTAACAGTGTTAACCATCTATCGAATGCTATTGCTTTAGTCAATTCTTATATTTGGTTTAGTATATTTATGTTGGGCTGTGGCTCACCCTATACGGGAACATCATTTTCAGGTTCAGGTGATATGCTACCTCCAAGGACTTAGCTTGGAAGGATTTGGAATTGAAGACTCTGTTTAGATTAGTTGTTATTTTGTTTTAGTTTGATATTACATGTAAACTCAAGCCAAGGGCTTAATGTGTAATTGAGTTAGTACTCAGACTTTTGTGTCCAAGTATTGGCTTGGAAAGATGTAAGCCCGTAGGGCATTTACTTTCGTTACTACATGTAATGTCTTTTAAATAAGATTACTCTGATGAATGGAATAAGGTTTTGTCTTTCTTAATCAATGCATGTTAATGTTGTATATATTATGGGTTTATTTTGAGGGCGTTACACTGAGACACCCCTTCAAGTAGATACTATTGCTTCATTGTGCTACTTAAAGGTATGGAGCTAGTTTTGAAATAAAACATAAGTAACTCTAATTTTGCTTACAAATAGAAACCACAAGAGATAATCCAACAAAATAAAGCTTCAAAGATAAATTCCGCTTACCTGATAACACCATTTGATTTTGTGATTTCTTCCTTTATTGCATCAGTGGGCACCTTATTAGACCTTTTCACCTTCTTATATTGTTTTTTCTCAACAATTTTCATAAGCCATTGTAGTCTTCGAGTTACAAACATAAGATATCCCATAACCATTCCAAATACAAATCCGCATCCATACCCCATCACTACAACTTGCCAGCTAAATCCGCTTGACTTGTCGGATTCTCGTCTTGTTGGAATGTTGGTGGAGGTGGCAGTGGCTTGTAGTTCCTTACATTTCTTTGATAAGGGAATTCCACATAAAGCCAAGTTCCCACTGTATGAATCATTACCAAATGTATTAAACTGCCTCCCTGAGGAATTGATCCTGCTTGTTGGTTGTCCAAAAGGTTGTACCTCAAGAAACATCAAACTTGTCAATTGCCAAGTAATCTCCCCAAGCTCGTTTGAGGAAAGGTCCAATGATTCAAGGTTCGTTAAATTTGCAAGTGAAGTTGGGATATGGCCTGTAAGGTTGTTATGAGATAAATTGAGACCTCGAAGTGAATTAAGCTTCGCAATGGATTTCGGAATATCTCCTTGGAAATTATTGCTTGATAAATCAATGATTGAGAAGACCATCAAGATTCTTGAATATTCAATTTCAAATCCTTTCATCACCACTACCACAGAATCTTGATAATACATCTCACCCATCACATTCATCATAGCTTCAAATTTTTTGATAATTGGTTGGCAAAGGGCATTGAACTCATTGTAACATATGTCAATAATCCTCAACTTAGTGAAAGGAACTTTACTCTTGGTCTTAAAGGCGTCAATGTGACCATGAACCTATTAAATCTCAACCAGACCCAACTCCAAAGAGTTCCTAGCCAGTGGGGGAATGTATCATTTATCTTGTTTATTCCAAGATCTAGAACTTCCAAGTGTTCACAATTGAGCAAAGATCGCGGAACTTGTCCTTCAATTTGGTTGCCATTCAAGTTAAGATTCCTCAGCATGTCACCTTTTGTAAATGTTGCACTAAAGGTTCCATGAAAGCTATTCAGCACTGAGAGACTATTGCTGAAGTTTCCTAAACAATGTGGAATAATTCCACTGAAATTGTTATTAGACAGATCAAGAACTTTAAGTGAGTTTAGACTGCAAATTAAAGGAAGGATTTCTCCTGTCAATTTATTGTTTGAGATAGAGAAAGCAATTGTGGTGATAGGTGGAATAGGGAGTGGTCCATGGAGTAAGTTGGAGTGCAGGTCAATAAACTGTAGTGTTTGCCATGGAAGTTTCTCTAAACCAGTAAGAAATTATTAGAAAGATTTAAATCCTTCAATGAATTTTTCCCCACATCCAATACCCATTTTGGAACTTCACCACTAATTTTGTTTTTGAAAGGTCTAGAGAAAAATTCAGCCTGCACTCTCAAGAAGTTTGGAAATTTGCTTGCAAAAGCTAATCCTACAGTGTAAAATTTGGGCATGGTAGAGTTGACACTGTTGTTGATGCTCAATGAGAGACCATTATGTGAAAGGTCAAGATGGGAGAGATATTTTACCGTTAAAAGCTTATCTAGCTCCACTAGACCACCTAAGTTATTTGATGAAAGTGACAAGTGTGTCAGGTTTGCGAGTTCATAAAAAGATCCTAGATTTGTCCTTGCAACTTATTGCCTCTCAATTCTATAGAAACCAGGAAGGTAGAGTAAATAACCAAGATGGTATTGTCCCATTGAGTGAGTTATTTTTTAAATCAAGTTAAGCTAAGCTGGAAAGCCCAATTGCATACAAAGGAATAGGACTTTTAGCTATTTCCAAAAAGGTCCAAGAAAGCAAGTTGGCTCATGTTGCCAATGGAATCTGGTATTTGTCCATTCAAATTGTTATTAGAAAGAAACGAGTGAGTAAACTTTGCAAGGTTTGAAATCGATAAGGGATTTGACCGCTAAAACTATTATACAAGAAGTACAAATTGGTGATTTGTTAAGGTTCCCAAGAGAAGCTGGAATGGACCCCGAAAAGTTGCACTCAATGAGGTACACACTATTCAAGGCTTTAAGATTGCTGATTGAACCAGGCACTTGTCCAGAAAAACTTGTCCTGGAGAGATCAATAATTTGAAGGGAACTAGTTATATTAAAGTTTGGAACTTTCTGTGAGGTTTCTGTTATCCCATACCTCGAGCTTTTTGTAGGTTTGGGAGGTGGAAAATGTTTTCTGGAATTTCCCACGCCGTTGACAAATGCAAGACTGAGAGATGTCAAAGAAAATTGATTTAACAAAGCAAGAGGCAAAGGTGAAGAGATATCCAATGCATCAAGGTGCAGTTCTCTTAACTGGATTAGGTTTTGAAGGAGCATATTGAAAGTGTGTTGTTCAAGTCTCCCCTCATGAATACCAGAAAAATCGAGCGAAATCAATTTGGACAGGTGGGAGATTTCTGAAGGAATTCGACCTGAAAATAAAGAGGTTGAGAGGTTGAGATGGGTCAAATTCATGAATGAGCCAAACTTAGATGATATTCTAGAGAATCTGAAGTCATTGAAGGCAAGATTAAGCCTCTGGAGCTGACGAAGGTAGAAAGAGGCTGCTATTGGTTTGGATGGTGCCCTGAAGCTCACTACAACTGAGGTCAAGTCCAATTACATGACCATTCAACCAATCGCACATGACCCCCTCCCATGAGCAGCAATCAGTACTCTCATTCCAGAACTCCATTTAGGATGAGAATAAGATTTACACTGTAAAAAGGTAAAGACACTAGTGACAAATGTTTTTTTAAATTGGAGCAGTGGGAATCTCTGATCCTCAAGGCACGTGGGCGTGCAGAAGTAGAAGAAGACCATGATGATGAACAAGTAAGAACTTGAGAAAATGAGAGAAACAACAGAAATTGATGAAGCAATATTAGCCAACTCATTTCTCCTCATGGGAATCAAAGATATCAAAATGAATAAGTTGGATATTTGATGATGGAGAAGGGTAAGAGAAAATGTATAAGTAACAGTAAGTCTTTCTCTGGTGCAGCCTGTCAAGTAAGGCAACCATGTAAATTGTAATTATCCACTATTCAAACAAGCTTGTCTTCCATCAATGTTTGGTATGACGGAAAATGAAAATCAACTGAAACATTTTCCGTTGATCATGAAAAAAAGTTTATTTGGGTGAAGAATATTTTTTGAACTAAACTCCTGTCCTACCAATGACATCAGACGACCTCCATCTCCACCACCCTACCACTATTACCGCCAACACTACCACCACAATTTCTGCCCCATCACTGCCGCCACCACTACCACACCAACATTACGCTACCACTACCACACCACAATCACTAGCACATTAATTTTAAAATGTTGAAAAATATTTGTTTTTTATTTGTAATAAACGTCTTCAATAACAAAATATATTTTACCCAAACAAATAGAGTGGTAATTCTAATGGTCCCAAAGCTAGCAAAGGTTGGCCATAAATCACTAAAAAAGTTGGAGTTGGTATTACTAAGCAAGTAATGCAACAGTTTGAGACTGGAATTGTTTGAGAGATGGAAGAAAAACAACCTAGGTAGGTGGGATATTTCTTAAGGAATGTGGCTGGAAATAAGTAGTTTGAGATGACATATGTTGAACTTTCAAGTGGCCTAAACCATTTGTCTTTTTTGTTATGCAAACGGACGGGAAAATGGTATTTTTAGTCATCAAAAAAAATGAGGAAGATGTTGTGTATGGTGATAAAGTACAATAGGGTATATATTCAAGATAAATAGACATGTCGCATAATATGATTAGAGCTAAGACTAAATTGACTCAAATTGATCAAAATGATAAAAATTAAAACTTAAGGGACTAAAATGATAAGGAACGACTTTAGGGACTAAAACTATCTTTTAGCCATACTGTTCCCGTTAATAATATGATGGACGTTAGAGATGACCAGATTGATTCAAATTGACAATTTTGAGGACCAAAATGACAAAATTGAAACTTAAGGGACTAAAATAAAAAAGATCCCATACTTTAGGTATTAAAACTGTCTTTTATCCAAGTTTTGATATTTGGAAAAAAGAAAACTAGTTCACCCACTTGGTAGTGCCCAAGAAAACAACCCTTATTTTCTGTATTTTCTTTCTTCAGAACTTCACAAATTTTTTCATAAATTTAAGATCGAAATACAATCTTAAGATTATCCAAGAAATATATGATATCCATTCATTTAAATTGTTTTTAGAAATGTTAAAGTTAGTAAGTTGTGCAATCTCTAATGGACCCTAAAAAGTGGATGAATATATCTTATAAGCTTAAAGCTAAACTAAAATGATATCATTTTAGGATGTGTAGTTTAAAATAAAAACGTAATATTTTAATGTCATTTTACTTTAATTTTAATGTTATGTTGCTGAATTATGTATTTCACAAACATGTTTTACTATGGTAAAAATCATAACAAAATCATTATTATAAAAAAATGACAATACTAAAAAGTTGCAAAATATGAGAGGTACAAACTACTTAAGGATCAAAGATTGTTGATTGAATTAGGTAGTTGGTCAGAAAAAAAAAAACTAGTTTGAGAAGAAAAATTATCCAATGCTCCTGCAGATAATTCAAAAAGAATGGCTTCTGTCCAATCTGAATATGGACTAAAGAATGTTGTTTGAACACTTAGATTGTCTACCCATTAACATATTGTTAGCAAAAATCTGGTTTGGATGGAATCGACAGAAGAGAATTAACAGAGAAACCAGTTTTTACAAACAACAAACACATCAAGCAATTGTGGTTAGTGTCCTATGCCTTGACAGTTTCAAGGACTTCTTTGGAGGTTGCAATGTGAAGAAACAAGTGTAAACAAACTACAAATTGGTAATAAAATTGAAACTTGTTACTCAATTGCATTAATCAAACAAGAAGCACAATCTTTGTTACACAATCGACAGGCATCAAAAAGGCTCCAAGAACCAAAACTAACTGCTAAAAACTACTCCTAAATTAAGGTAATCTACTCCTAAGTTAAGATAGACTACTCCTAGACAAAGAACTCTCATGAGTTTGATGTTTTGTTGATCCCTTTTGATCTTCTCTTCTTTGCCTATTTATAGGCAAAGTCCCACAGCTTAATTACCAATTGTTCAAAGGCAGTTTCTTCAATTCACGAGTTGCATAATGTTTGCCACAAACAGCAACTAATTGCCCATGATCATCATATCAAGCCACGCTGGCACTATTTCTCCGTGCCCCATGTTGCCCATGCATGACCCGCGATTTGGTGGGTTTGAATGAAATTTACCTTCATAGCATAAGTAATAATAATAATAATAATATGGCCATAATCTTTTAAAAAGATAATTTATGATCTGAATCTACAGATCAAAATCAACACCACAATCAATGAGATTAATTTGGCCATAATCAACAAGCCACGTCAATAAAATAGGATTTGGTCATAATTGGCAGGCCATAGCTAATTAGATTCGATTTGGCCTATTGACAGGCCAAAATCGACAGAAAATAAAATATGGTGTCAACACATATTAAATATTGGGTCAAGTTTTTTATTTGGATCTAATTGTGAATTTGTAAATAAGTAAACAAAATCTTAACCATTAATTTAAAAAAAGTGTCAATATGACAAACATCTATTGCTCATACTAAACTAAATGTCTTTGAATATCCGGATTGGTTGTGGAATACGGACGTCCAAACTGGAGAAGCTCCGCCATAGCCAGAAACTGAAGGAACAACAAACACGATTAGTTGACTTACAAAAAACTGCCATCTTCTTTTTTAATGTTTAATAACAATCATTCAGTTTATAGTTTATTGTATTTGGGAGAGTTAGCAGAGAAAATACAACAATATAGTACACCAAACTATCACAATTGAAAAAAGTAAACCCCACTGTTGATTGTATTTCCATGATTCTTTTCTTGCTTATGAACAACATTTCCAATCAATACTCTCAGAATCACCATTTTCCTACTGTAATTAATCACGAAATTCCCACATCTCAATAGAAACAAGTGCTAGACTATATCTCCAGTGTGATCCCTTAGTCGCCATTGAATTGAGAATGTTTTTACCATCCAACAAGAAAATTTGGCAATATTTTAAAAAGGAGTAACACATCATTTTTTAGTGCAAATTCTCTATCAGGTAGCCAACAATTTTGTCATTAAAAATGATTAGAATGAAACAAGGGAATGGTTTGAGTTGTAACTTTTAAGATTGCATTTTAAGGTTAAAAAACTCAGCAAGGCCAAGTTTGACTGAAATCCAATTTAAAAGCAGCTACATAAAAAAAAGTACAAATCTTTAAAGGTTGCTACATGATGCGAGAAAAGAAACAAGGAGTCATGATATGCAACTCTTATTTGACTCGTGCTTTAAGAAAACTAAACAACATAACAAAGCTTTAGAACTCAATACAGCAACAAAGGTAAAATCTTTTGAAGTGATCCTGTATAGCTGCTATCTGGATGCACATGGACTCAAATGCAACAGCTACATGAGACACCCCTTCAAGTGGACACCATTGCTTTATTGTGCTACTTGATGGAACAGATCTAGTTTTGAAATAAAAACATTAGCAACTCAATAATAGCATATACATAGAAACCATAAAAGATAATTCAACAAAGTAATGCTTCAAAGATAAATTCTACTTACCTAAATGACACCATTTGTTTTTTGCTAATTTCTTCCTTTACTGCATCAGTGGGCACTCTTCTTGGACCTTTTCACCTTCTTATATTGTTTTCCTTCAACAATTTTCATCAGCCATTCTGGACTTCGAGTTACTAACATAAGATATCCCATAACCATTCCAAATACAAAGCCACATCCATACCCCATAACAACAACTTTCCAGTTAAATCTGCCCTCCCAATCTGAATTTTCATCATGTTGCAGTGTTGGTGGAGGTGGCAATGGTTGTTGTTCCTCACATTTCTTTGATAAGGGGAATCCACACAAGGCCAAGTTCCTATTGTATGAATCATTCCCAAATGTATTAAATTGGCTCCCTTGAGGAATTTGTCCCACTAGTTGGTTATCCGAAAGGTTTAGTACGGCAAGAAACTTCAAACTTGTCAATTGCTGAGGAATCTCCCCAACAAGCTCGTTTGAGGAAAGGTCCAATGATTCAAGGTTCGTTAAATTTCCAAGTAAAGTTGGGATGTGACCTTTGAGGTTGTTATGGATAAGTTAAGACCCCGAAGCGAATTAAGCCTCCTAATGGATTTCGGAATGTCTCCTTGGAATTTGTTTCTTGAAAAATCAATGATTGAGAAGACTGTTAAGATTCTTGAATATTCAATTTCAAATCATTTCATCATTACCACCACAGAATCTTGATAATAGCTTTTACCCATGTATTTCAATTTCATTTCATGTTCATCTGCATTCATCATAACTTCAAATTGTTTGATATAGTTTGTTGGCAAAAGCCCAGTGAACTCATTGTGAGATATGTCGATAATTCTCAACTTAGGGAAAGGATGTTTGCCCTTGGTCTTGAAGGTGCCTATGTGACCATGAAACATATTAAATCTCAAGACAAGAACCTGCAAGTTTCGAAGAGTTCCCAACCAGTGGGGGAATGTATCATTTATCTTGTTTTTCCCAAGATCTAGAACTTCCAAGTCTTTACAATTGAGCAGAGATCGCGAAACTTGTCCTTCAATTTGGTTTCCATTCAAGTTAAGATTCCTTAGCACGTTGCCTTTTGTAAATGTCGTAGTAAAGGTACCACGAAATCTATTGTTCCCTAAATTCAGCACCGATAGACTATGGCTGAAGTTTCCCAAACATTGTGGAATCAACCCACTCAAACTGTTATTAGACAAATCAAGAACTCCAAGCCACCTCAAATTACAAATCAATGAGGGATTTCTCCAATCACTTTATTGTTTGAGATAGAGAAAAAAGATGTGCTGTTAGGTGGAACAGGGAGTGATCCTTGGAGTAAGTTGGAGTGCAGGTCAATATATCCCAGATTCTTCCATGGAAGAGGCTCTAAACTTGTAAGGAAATTATGAGAAAGATTTAAACGATACAATGAATCTTTCCCCACATTGAATAACCATTTTGGAACTTCACCATGAATTTTGTTGTTTGAAAGGTCTAGAGAAAACAATCCAGCTTGTTCTCTCAAGAAGTTTGGGAATTCGCTCAAGTTGCAAGAAGCTAATCCTATGGTGTCAAAGTTGGTCAAGGTAGAGTTGACACTGTTGTTGATGCTCAATGAGAGACCATTATATGAGAGATCAAGATTGATCAGATTTTTAAGCTTTAGAAGCTTATCTAGATCCACTACACCGCTTAAGTTATTTGATGAAAGCAGCAAGTCTGTTAGGTTCTGGAGTTCATAAACTAATCCTGGAATTGGTCCCTGTAGCTTATTGTTACTCAATCCTATTCTAACCAGTGAAGGCAGAGCAAATAACGAAGATGGTATTGTCCCATTGAGTGAGTTATCACTCAAATAGAGAGAACTTAGTTGGCTCATGTTACCAAGGGAATCCGGTATTTGACCTTTCAAATTGTTTCTGGAAAGAACCAAGTAAGTTGGCTTATGTTGCCAAGGGAATCCGGTATTTGACCGTTCAAATTGTTTCTGGAAAGAACCAAGTAAGTAAGTTGGCTCATGTTGCCAAGGGAATCCGGTATTTGACCGTTCAAATTGTTTCCGGAAAGATCCAAGGAAGTAAGTTGGCTCATGTTGCCAAGGAAATCCGGTATTTGACCGTTCAAATTGCTTTGGGAAAGATCCAAGTAAGTAAGTTGGCTCATGTTGCCATTTGACCGTTCAAATTGATTCCGGAAAGACCCAAGTAAGTAAGCTTTGCAAGGTTTGAAATTGATGAGGGGATTTGACCACCGAAACTGTTATCCCTGATGTCTAGATCGGTGATTTGTGTAAGGTTCCAAAGAGAAGCTGGAATGGACCCCGAAAAGTTGCAAAAAAAGAGGTACAAACTATTCAAGGCTTTAAGATTGCTGATTGATTCAGGCAATTGGCCAGAAAAACTTATGTAGGAGAGATCAAGAAACTGAAGGGAACTAGTCACATTGAAGTATGGAAGTTTACCTGTGAGTTCCAAATTTTTCCGTAAGTTAAGCTTTCGTAGGTTTGGAAAGTGAAAAATGTTTTCTGAGAATTTCCCACGCAGTTGACAATAGCGAAGACTGAGAGATGTCAAAGAAGATAGATTTAGCAAAGCATGAGGTAAAGGTGAAGAGATATTCAACCAATCAAGGTGTAGTTCTCTTAATTGGGTTAGGTTTCGAAGGAGCATATTGAAAGTGTGTTGTTCAAGTCTCCCCTGATAGTAGTAATAATCATTGAAATAAGAGAGATCAAGGGAAATCAATTTGGATAGATAGGAGATTGTTGAAGGAATTCGGCCTGTAAAATTAGAGTAAGAGAGGTGAGATGGGTCAAACTTGGAAAGGAGCCAAAATCAGGTGAAATTGTAGAGAAATTGAAGTCATTGAAGGCAAGACTGAGGGTTTCGAGGTGACGAAGGTGGAAGAGGGAGCTGTTGGGTTGGATGGTGCCCTGAAGGTGGCTGCAACTGAGGTCAAGTCCAATCACATAACCATTCGACCAGTCGCACGTGACCTCCTCCCACGAGCAGCAATCACTACTCTCATTCCAGAACACCATTTTAGGATGAGAATCAGATCCACAACGTAGAGAAGAGGCATAAGCAGTTATGGTAAATGTTGTTTTAAATTGGAGAAGTGAAAATCTCTGGTCCTCAAGGCAAGCATGGCGTGCAGAAGAAGACAAGAGAAATAGCAGAAGAAATTGATGAAGAAGAAACATAAGCCAACTCATTTTGTTTTCTTACAGGTAGGAGGATTCAGAGAGAGAGATGAAAAGCAGAGGAGAGTAAGAAGGATAGTCGTTTGATGATGGAGAAGGAAAATGTATTACTCATTCTTATACACACCAAGTCTTTCTATGGGGTGGAGCAGCCCAGCCCAGCCCGTCAAGCCGTCAACTTTCTATGGTGGTGGAGTAGCCCAACCCAGCCCGTTAAGCACGTCAACTTTCTATGGTGGTGGAGCAGCCCAACCCAACCCGTCAAGCACGGCAACTATGTAATTTTATCCATCAACCATCATGACTTTCAGGTTGACAACAGTGATTTTTGTCTTTAATTCTAATGAAAAATTATGTTGATAATTCCTACATTTGGTCATTATGTCATTTTAATTTGAATAATTTCAATTAATTCTATTTTGAATTCTTAATTTTAAATTTTATATTAATTTAGTCCAATTGATAACACTGATTATGGTTGTTGAAAGAAAAAATGTTACTGAGTTAGTTGAGAATTGAATTGAATAAGTTTACAATTTTTTAGCTATAGGTTCATGTGTACATTTTCACAAAAAAAAAAAAAGAAAAAAAAAACTAAAAGTTATAATCAATTAAACTAAATTAAGATAAAATCATAAATAATGTTAAAATTGAGTCCATTAAAATATAAAAACAAAAATAACACCAGTAAAAATATAAGAGTGCGAATATAAATTTCCTTAAATCAATTAAAAGTTGGTAATGCCTTGACTATTTATAAAGCAAGCAATAAAACATTTTGGGACTGGTTTGCTTTTAATTGAACAAAAGCATAACATAAGATTCATTATTTTTTTTTTTGTTGTCTCGTAGTTTAAAATATATATGAATTTTTTAGGGTATTATTTTCACAATATCTTTGATGGAATATTTTAAAAAATACACTTTTTAAATTGTTTACTAAATATATTTTTCATAGTACAAGGCAACAAAAAATGATGAATCCTATGATGTAGTTCTTTTCATCAAATTGTTGAGTATGATTTTGTTTGATGTAGTTTATTCAATTTTTGCAATTAAGAAATATATATTTTTGAAGTAAATCAAAATTGTTTATGCAATTGTTGTTCATTTTTAATAAGTATGGTATAATTGGAATAAAAGATATTATTAAGGAAAAAGTAAACTTGTTCAGAATAAATTAAAATAAATAAGACTTAACTGTCTACATTGAAAATTGTAACGCCCTCAAAATAAATTCATAAATCATACGATATTCACATGCGTAGACATAAGAGAATAAAGCATAATTACATTTCATCAGAGTATTTCTTACAAATGTATTACATGTTGACAACAAAAATAAATGCCCTACGGGCTTACAACTTTCCAAGTCAACACTTGGTTACAAAAGGGGAGTACTAACTCTACATAAAATAAGCCCTTGGCTTGATGCACATGTAATACAACAAAAATAAACAAAAGAGTCTTCAACTCCCACAACCATCCAAGCTAAGATCTCGGAGGCGGCGCATGATACTTGAAATTGAAAATGATGTCCCATATAGGGTGAGCCAACGCCCAGTAGAGTATGCTAAATGTAATATGAGCGATAACTAAAACATTAGCATTTGATGAATGTTTAACTCACAGAAATCAATTCATAACTCATTTCAATTACATGACAAATGTGTCCATGTTTCATCCCATTTCCAATTATTATCCAGTTTCTCAATTCATAACCCTGGCTCAGAACCTGGCCATATACTTTAAATGAGATTACATCTCATGTCAATAATTCTTCCAATTCAACAATTCAAATGAGATAACAACTCATATCAAACACTTCCATAAATCTCAATAGATACACACATTAGCTGTATCAATAACACATAAAAACACTTCCATGCTTCACAAATGATACACAAATTTGCTGTATCAACACTTCAATAGATACACATATTTGCTGTATCAATCGAGTCCATCACCTATCTCCTCCCAAACAATATCCGGTTTAGAAGTCCATCCCCTATCGTCCCCTAAACCGTGGAGTACATCCTCTATCTCCTCCCACACAATACAACGTATATAAACACATATCATATACACGTTCTGTCAATACACAACTTCGATGTATTATTCCAACCATCATATTCAATTGATTAGTTTTAGTTCACCTAATCATCATGCATTGTCTACAACAATCAAGACTATCCTCCACCGATAGCCCAAAGCAATTATTTCTGAACAGATAATAAATGCATCAACAGATAAATTATCAATGATTACAAAGGTGAGTGATTAATAAATCCAACTCCACCATTCCATCTCATATTATGCCAATTTCATTAATTCCAACTTAATTTCATGTTCCCATAATTTCCCAAATTAATTATATGAATTAATTTGTCATAGCAATTTAGGGCTTTTTCCCCCTTATCTCATTATTGATCCAAAGGTCCAAAATAACTTCAATAACATCAATACTATGACTTTAAGACCCAAAATACACATTTATGAGTCAAAATAATCAACACCCCTCTTTACTCATTTGAAACCCTAACACCCAAAGTCACCCAATTTCAACATTTAATCAAAGTGGCTAAATACTTAGGTCAAAGATTATAAAAATGAGTAGCTATCCCTACCTCAAATTCGGAGCTCAAGGAAGAAGATGTTGAAAACTCAAAGTGCTCCAAACACCAAATCTTTGCGATCAAAATGAAGAGCAAAGCCAACTCTACACTTTTGTAAAGGAACCAAGGTAGAAATCAATAGATCTAGATGATATTGAAGAGAGAAGTTGAAATCTAGAGAGAGAGGCTCTCAAATCTGGGTTTGGGAAAGTAAGAGAGAGAAAAAGAGTTGAAAAAGTGATCCAAAAGGTCACACTTCGGACTGATATACTGCACTCCCCGCTCGAGCGTCAGACACAGACTCACGCTCGAGCGTGAAAAGCGCCGCTCGAGCGTCGATTGCACACTTTCAGAAGTTTTGCAGACATGGTCCCCGCTCGAGCGTCAAACTCCCCGCTCGAGCGGAGGGACAAAATCAAAGGGTCACGCTCGAGCATTGAAACTCCCGCTCGAGCGTATGAAGACCTGCAGAGAAAATACTAGGAGATGGAAATTCACGCTCGAGTGGAGAAGCAACAACAAAGGCCCCGCTCGAGCGTGAATGCCAAAATCTAGGCATCAACTTTTGGTTTCAAAGCACAACCAACCTGTTCCAAACCTACCCAACACAACCCAAGACTCAAACATAAAGAGTAAAGGCTGGAAATGAGAATGAGACAACAGCACATCCACGGAACCAAGTCCGGAATACAATAAATAAAGAGAGGAAAAACCAGGATCACTATAACCTCCCCCCTTAAGGAATTTCGTCCCCGAAATTAAGTACAAGTTTTCAAAAAAACATGTTTTTCTCAATTCTCAACAGTATTACAACTCAACATTTAACAACCTGACCCATTACCGGTCATTCCATCTCTATTCAAGAGGCATTTCACAATATATAACTCAATATGCATTATTAACATGCTTTCCCTTGAAATTTACCAATTTCAACACATATTCCACAATTCTATATCATATTCAATGTTCATGATATATTTCCATGTCTACAATGCATTCAACATATGCAATGTTACATTAAACTTCCATTTTAAGGCTAGTTTCAAAATACTTCCATAAATCAAAACATATACAATGTTTTACTACTCAAGACATATTTAATGCTCTTAAGGTTCATCAATATTACAAATCTCAATACATGGTTAAACATTTACAAACAAGTCCGGATATTTCTCACGGACGTCCACCTCACGTTCCCAAGTGGCTTCCTCCACTCCGTGATGTTTCCACAAAACTTTTACCAAGGGAATGGTCTTGCCTCGCAAGACTTGATCCCGCCTATCCAAGACCCGAACCGGTCTCTCCTCATACGAGATATCCTCGTCAACCTCCAAATCGGTCCAATCCAGCACATGGGATGGATCCGGCTCATACTTCCGAAGCATACTAACATGAAACACGTCATGCACTCCGGACAACTACGGTGGCAAGGCCAAACGATAGACAACCTCACCAATCCTCTCAAGGATCTCAAAGGGACCTATAAACCGAGGGGACAACTTCCCACCCTTCCCAAACCTCATCAAACCCCGCCTAGGTGATATTTTCAGAAAAACATGATCACCCGTCTCAAATGCCAAAGGCCTCCTCCTACGGTCGGCATAACTCTTTTGGCGACTTTGGGCTGTAACAAGCCTCCTACGGGTAAGCTTAACTTTCTCCGTCGTTTCCCTCACCAACTCCGAGCCCAACAAAGGTGCATCACCCAACTCAGCCCAACAAACTGGAGACCTACACGGTCGGCCATACAAGGCCTCAAACGGTGCCATACCGATACTCGACTGGAAACTGTTATTGTAGGCAAACTCCACCAAGGGCAAGTGCCTCTCCCACGACCCACTAAAGTCAAGAACACAACCTCGAAGCATATCCTCAAGGATCTGAATAGTACGTACGGACTGCCCGTCAGTCTGAGGATGGTAAGCCGTGCTAGAGGTCAGTCTAGTACCCAAGGCACTTTGCAAACTCTGCCACAACCTAGCAGTAAAGCGTGGATCTCTATCTGAGACGATCGACACTGGGACCCCGTGCAACCTCACTATGTCCTGAATATACAAGTCGGCAAAATGATCTACCGAATCTCTCACGCGCATAGGGATAAAGTGCGCCGACTTAGTCAACCGGTCAACAACCACCCAAATAGCATCACTACCCCGCTGAGTCCTCGGAAGACCTACAACGAAGTCCATAGTGACATGCTCCCACTTCCACTCGGCAATAGGCAAGGGTTGTAACAAACCCGCTGGCCTCTGATGTTCGGCCTTCACTTGCTGACAAGTAAGGCACTTTGATACGAAAACTGCCACATCTCTCTTCATACCCCGCCACCAAAACTGGCGACCCAAGTCACGATACATTTTGGTGCCTCCCGGATGCACCGCAAGGCGTGAATGGTGAAACTCTCAGAGTACGTCCTCTCGGCAAGACTCTAGCACAAACAAACGGTCTCGATATCTCACACTCAGGTCGGGATACACTGTCAAACCCTTCTCGTGTATTTTCAACTGACGTGAGCCATAGGCTACCACTTTCCCCTCTTGCATCAACACACAACCCAAACCCTCTCGTGAGGCATCACAGTAAACCGCATAACCAGAACCCCTCTCCGTTATAATCAGGACTGGAGCGGTAGTCAATCTAACCTTCAACTCTTGGAATGACTTTTCACAAGTTTCACTCCATACAAATTTGACCCCTTTCCGTGTCAATCTAGTCAACGGCAAAGCTAGTCTGGAGAAATCTTTCACAAACTGGCGGTAATACCCAGCTAGTCCCAGAAAACTGGGGATCTCAAAAACACTCTTAGGCTGTGCCCAATCCTGCACTGCCTCAATCTTGGATGTATCAACAGACACCCCTTCCTCGGAAACCACATGGCCTAAGAACTTAACCTCTCTTAGCCAGAACTCACACTTCTCAAACTTGGCATACAGTCTATGGGCTCTAAGCAACTCAAGCACCACTCTCAAGTGTTCCTCGTGCTCCTCCTCAGAAGGTGAATAAATCAAAATGTCGTCCACGAAAACGATTACAAAACGATCTAAGAATTCCCGCAATATCCGGTTCATCAAGTCCATAAACACTGCCGGTGCATTGGTGAGCCCAAATGGCATCACCAGAAACTCATAATGGCCATGCCGCGTACGGAATGCCGTCTTCGGAATATCCTCCTCCCTGACCCTCAACTAGTGGTAACCCGATCTCAAGTCTATCTTAGAGAAACAATGGGACCCCTTCAACTGGTCAAACAAATCATCTATACGAGGCATAGGGTATTTATTCTTAACCGTAGCCCGATTCAATTTCCGATAATCAATGCAAAGTCTCAAGGCACCATCTTTCTTTTTAGCAAAGAGGGCCGGTGCTCCCCACGGTGAAACACTAGGACGAATAAAGCCCTTGTCTAGTAATTCCTGGAGCTGAACCTTCAATTCACTCAACTCGACTGGGGCAAAACGGTAAGGTGCCATAGAAATCGGCGCTGTGCTAGGCACTAAATCAATGGAGAACTCTATCTCTCGATGAGGTGGCAAACTAACAAGATCCTCGGGAAAGACGTCCAAGTACTCACAATACACCATCGGCAACTCAACCCCGGTCTCATCCCACTCACTACTCATAAGGCTAGCGAGAAGACCACTAAGCTCACTCCGCCCTCGCGGATCATACACCGGTGGCAACACACTACCAACCCAATCCCCTAAGAAATGGAAACAATCCCCGCTCAAGGTACATACTGTGACCCTCTGGCAGTAACAGTCAATAACAGCCCGGTATGACGATAGCCAGTCCATACCCAAAATAACATCAAAACCCGACATAGCCATAACCACAAAAGAAAATGGAAGTCGGCGATCCGCAACCTCTATATCGCATTCTCTACACCCTTGTTTCAAAATCAACTCACCCCCAACAGGTGATACAACACAAATAGGAGATGCTAACTGTGCCAACTCCAAATCCAAAACAGATGCAAATGCAGCAGATATAAAAGAATGGGATGCACCCGTATCAATCAACACATTGGCAACCGAGTTGCAAAACAAAAAGGTACCTCTCACAACTGGTGGAGCCGGTACAAGATCCTGCGCGGTAACAGCATACACGCGCCTGTAGGCCCCTGATCAACCTGCTCACCTCTAGGAGCAAAAGACTACTGCACAGACTGGGACGACGAAGCTTTCTGATTGACCCTCGAGGCCTGAACTGGCTGTGCTGGCTGAAAACTCTGCGTCTGCCTAGAACCAGACGCGCCCGATGTGGCACTCAACTGCGGGCAAAACCTCTTCAGGTGCCCCGCCTGACCACACTGGTAACAAGACAGCGGCTGACCCCTGCCCTGACTCTGGCTTTGAGGTCGAGCCGAAGATAAAGCAGCTCTCTGACCTCCGCCCCACTGCGGGCAAGCTGGAGACTTGTGGCCCAGCTGACCACATTTGTAACAAGTCACGTCTCCCTGGCTGCCTCTCCCAGAGCTTGCACTCGGCACTGGAAAGGTAGATCTAGCAAAACCATCCTAAGACTGCTGAGGGTTAGAACCCCTCTGTCTCCTGCCATCACCCTGGCCATCCTGACTCCTCTTGGAGCCTCTCTGCCTCTCCTCCTCCTCCTGCATCATAATCTCCATATGGGCTGCAGCATCTACAAGGCGCCCATACTCCCGGGTCGTAGAACCCCCAACTCTCATCTTGAGGCCATGCCTCAGCTTCTTCTCAAACTCAAGACAACGACGTTCCTCAGACGCCACAAGCTCAGGTGCAAACCTGGACAAACTAGTAAACGCGGCCTCAAACTCGGCCACTGAAGAACTCAGCTGCTTAAGCTGGCAGAACTGATCTCTCAACTTCTCCCTAACAGCGGGAGACAGAAACTTCTCCTAGAAAACATCTACAAAAGCCTTCCACGTGCCACCAATACGACCCCTCATGAATTTCACCACTGACCCGTATCTCCCTTCAGCTGGAAAGACGCCAAGGTCACCTTCAAAGGCCCGTCCTCGATGCCAAGCATCTCAAACGTCTTCGTCATCTGTTCGAGCCATTCATCAGCTTTCAGTGGCTCTTTCGGATCCCCAAAAACTCATCCGGATTAGACCGGAAGAACTCTTTCTTCAGAAAAGAAGGCCCTGCCTCTGCAACATGGGCCTGAACCTGATTCTCAGCTCTGAGAATGCCCAAGGACTCCCTCAAAGCTCCTGTCATCTCACGGGCTAAGGCGCCCATGGCCTGCTGACCTGCTGGCTCAGCCACATTGGCCTGACCAACCCCCTCCTGCTGCGCCGGAATCTTATCCGGTAGAGGCATCTCCTGCCTCCTAGGCCTACCACGCCTACCACCACGTCCTCGTCCTGACATCCTAATAAAGGTAACGAAGAACATTAGCACATTTACAAATGTGCCGAAGCTATAACACTCGCGTCCAAATACATTGGACAACTGTAATTCATTCCACGTAAGCACATAATCACATAAGCACTTACAAATTTCATTTCCGGATAATGACAGTCCCGAGGCGTTGCTAGAGTTCCAGTTAGAAACAGCATTGATCAAGTGCTTTTCCAATAGAACTCACAGAAACCCAAAGATCCAATCAACATCCTAGAAACTAAATCCCATACCCATATAGTCACATAAGCATGTTATCACATAAGCACATAACATTACATTTAAGTCTCTAACAAGCGAGACAAACCCATTGTGATACTAATCACTTCCCACGTACCCAAAGTATTCAAACCGGTACGCTCTGATACCAAGTTGTAACGCCCTCAAAATAAACCCATAAATCATACAATATTGACATGCGTAGACATAAGAGAATAAAGCATAATTACATTTCATCAGAGTATTTCTTACAAATGTATTACATGTTGACAACAAAAGTAAATGCCCTACGGGCTTACAACTTTCCAAGTCAACACTTGGTTACAAAAGGGGAGTACTAACTCTACATAAAATAAGCCCTTGGCTTGATACACATGTAATACAACAAAAATAAACAAAAGAGTCTTCAACTCCTACAACCATCCAAGCTATAAGATCTCGGAGGTGGCATGATACTTGAACATGAAAATGATGTCCATATAGGGTGAGCCAACGCCCAGTAGAGATATGCTAAACATAATATGAGCGATAACTAAAACATTAGCATTTTATGAATGTTTAACTCACATAAATCAATTCATAACTCATTTCAATTACATGACAAATGTGTCCATGTTTCATCCCATTTCCATTTCTTATCTAGTTTCTCAATTCATAACCCTGGCTCAGAACTTGGCCATATACTTTAAATGAGATTACATCTCATGTCAATAATTCTTCCAATTCAACAATTCAAATGACATAACAACTCATATCAAACACTTCCATAAATATCAATAGATACACACATTAGCTGTATCAATAACACATAAAAACACTTCCATACTTCACAAATGATACACAGATTTGCTGTATCAACACTTTAATAGATACACATATTCGTTGTATCAATGGAGTCCATCCCCTATCTCCCCCCAAACAATATCTGGTTAGGAGTCCATCCCCTATCTTCTCCTAAACCGTGGAGTACATCCCCTATCTCCTCCCTATCATGACCCAAACCCGCCCCTATAGGTTTAGCATCGTAACCGGCCAGTAATCCTTGGATTACCGAAGTCCTCTGAACAGATAAGCATATGATAAGGGGCTAGCGGAAGCAATATACAAAATTATATTTGTCCAATGAGCTGTGTTGACTTATATATAACAGAGTATTTTAAAACTTTATATACACAACCATAGTCAACCATACATTATACCACACACATTACAGACTCACAAGTACAGCCAACATAATTAAATAAAATCTCATGCATATACAGAACCAATCAAAACTTGAACCCAAGACACTTCGGGAACCTCCACGTGAGGCACAAAGGCTGGCTAACAACAGAACAAAACTCCGGGCAAAAGCCTTCGGGCTCGAACTCCAAAATGCTCACCTATATACATATATACAAACAGTGAGCTAAAGCCCAGTGAATAACATTAGGATAAAGGGGGTTAGTGAATGAATTCCGAACATTTCATACGTATAAAACAGATCATAGCATAATCATAGTCATCTCATATCAGAACATAATAATGGCGTATCCCATAGAACATATCACATAACGTCTTCCGACTAGAGTAACCGGTCCCGGACACCGATTAAACACATATCACCACAATGAAGTGGCTAACGAGATCTCGTAAATGTCATGGACCCGCATTTTCATGCCGTCCCCCATGACTTGGGACTATCTATGGATGCCATAATAGATTTCAAACTTGGAATGTTCGTTCACAGAAACATATATCATTTCAAAAATCATAGCATATTATCTCATTTGGAACATAGTTCATATAAACGTATCTTTACGATAACGTTACTCACAGTGGTTCCGTAGGTGGTCAATCAATTCTGGACGTTGACCTACAATCACAAAAGCACATAACACAACGCATCTTATCATTACACATTCAAGTGGCCAACACGGCTTAGCTTACATTACGTGGTTCATGTTCATTCTTATCGCATGGCTTAGAACACACACACACCCTTGCATTCTCTTAACTTAACACATTCATTCATTAGTGTGTTTCTAACCCATAACCTCATTACCATAGCTTAATTAAGGCTTAGGAATGCCTAGGATGCAATGAGGATGCCAAAACATGCCTTGGAACACTTAGACAAATTTCTGAAAAATTAGGTCCTCGCTCGAGCGTAGGTTTCCTCGCTCGAGCGGACATGTAGAAATGGAACTCCGCTCGAGCGTACATGCAAAATGTGGGTGGTCGCTCGAGCGTACATTCCCTCGCTCGAGCGATCTGCAAAAGACATGAAAATTTCTGGGAGCTTGCAATTCACGCTCGAGCTGACTTTTGGTCGCTCGAGCGGAGTGCACACTCGCAGAGTGGTCGCTCGAGCGAGAACTCCTTCGCTCGAGCGTGGATGAAATTTCTGGAATTTCCAGATTGCATTTCCAAGTTCAAAATCGACATTCAACCTTTCAAAACTCATTTTTCTGGGCCCAAAATGAAGGAAACATATGAAGACTCATAAAACAACATGTTTGAAGAACTAAAACAAGAAATCATGGCCCAAAGACTTGTTAAAAACTCACATTTTCAACTTAAATCATGAAGAATGTTTATGAACACAACATGCAAGGATTTCTTTGAATTCAAACCCTCCAAAACATAATATGAAACTTGATAATTTGATGGAAAACAAGATGAACTCATGGATTAAAGCAATAATATGGACATGTATGCAAGAATCTCCATGAAAACAACTTGAAACTTCATGATATGCACATGCATGCATGATTTAGCTCACTATTCAACTCCTCCAACTTAAACCTTGACTTTAAACCTCAAATCTTCATGAATCATGCAAGATAACACTGAAATACATAAATGAAGGGATGAATATTCTACCTCAGGTCTTCACTCTAGAGTATGGAAGCTCAATTTGTCAAATTCTCTTCAATCTACCAAGTCTCCAAGCAAAACCAAGATGAAACCAAGTTTTTCTCTCCTCTCTCTCTCTCTCTCTCTCTCTCTCTAGCCGGCCAAAGCTCTCAAAAAGGCTGAAGAAATGTTTTGTTGAATGTAGGAAGACTCAATATGTTTTGTATGGAATGGGCCACTAGGTGGCAAAACAGTAAATAAACCGACTCTTGTAATTTAGCTTCATTTAATCTAATTTAATCATTCTGAATCACCTTTTAAATAAGTATGCCATAAGGTTCTAAAAATTCCAGTTAACATATTGGTATAATCAATTTTGTTTTCGGATGCCGATAAGGCTTTCGATTCCCAAATTAAAGCAGAATTTCTAAACAGATATGTTTATGAGTAACAGATAGAAAGCCACAATCATGCAATTTACTTAATAAACACGTAATTCATTTTAATCCTCTCATTAGCATCATTAAATACGGATTAATACCTAATTACGGGTCAAGGTCATTACATTCCCACACAATACAACGTATATAAACACATATCATATACACGTTCTGTCAATACACAACTTCGATGTATTATTCCAACCGTCATATTCAATTGATTAGTTTTAGTTCGCCTAATCATCATGCATTGTTTACAACAATCAAGACTATCCTCCACCGATAGCCCAAAACAATTATTTCTAAACAGATAATAAATGCATCAACAGATAAATTATCAATGATTACAAAGGTGAGTGATTAATAAATCCAACTCCACCATTCCATCTCATATTATGCCAATTTCATTAATTCCAACTTAATTTCATGTTCCCATAATTTCCCAAATTAATTATATGAATTAATTTGTCATAGCAATTTAGGACTTTTTCCCCCTTATGTCATTATTGACCCAAAGGTCCAAAATAACTTCAATAACATCAATACTATGACTTTAAGACCCAAAATACACATTTATGAGTCAAAAATATCAACACCCCTCTTTACTCATTTGAAACCCTAACACCCAAAATCACCCAATTCAACATTTATCAAAGTGGCTAAATACTTAGGTCAAAGATCATAAAAATGAGTAGTTATCCCTACCTCAAATTGGAGCTCAAGGAAGAAGATGTTGAAAACTCAAAGTGCTCCAAACACCAATCTTTGCGATCAAAATGAAGAGCAAAGCCAACTCTACACTTTTGTAAAGGAACCAAGGTAGAAATCAATAGATCTAGATGATATTGAAGAGAGAAGTTGAAATCTAGAGAGAGAGGCTCTCAAATCTGGGTTTGGGAAAGTAAGAGAAAGAAAAAGAGTTGAAAAAGTGATCCAAAAGGTCACACTTCGGACTGATATACTGCACTCCCGCTCGAGCGAAACGCTCGAGCGTCAGACACAGACTCACGCTCGAGCGTGTGAAAAGCGCGCTCGAGCGTCGATTGCACACTTTCAGAAGTTTTGCAGACATGGTCCCCGCTCGGCGTCAAACTCCCCGCTCGAGCGGAGGGACAAAATCAAAGGTCACGCTCGAGCATTGAAACTCCCGCTCGAGCGTACTGAAGACCTTCAGAGAAAATACTGGGAGATGGAAATTCACCCTCGAGCGTCAAAATGCCCGCTCGAGTGGAGAAGCAACAACAAAGGCCCCGCTCAAGCGTAAAGGCCAAAATCTGGGCATCAACTTTTGGTTTCAAAGCACAACCAACTTGTTACAAACCTACCCACCACAACCCAAGACTCAAACATAAAGTGTAAAGGCTGGAAATGAGAATGAGACAATAACACATCCACGGAACCAAGTCCGAAATACAATAAATAAAGAGAGGAAAAACCAGGATCGCTATAACCTCCCCCCTTAAGGAATTTGTCCCCGAAATTAAGTACAAGTTTTCAAAAAAAACATGTTTTTCTCAATTCTCAACAGTATTACAACTCAACATTTAACAACTGACCATTACCGGTCATTCCATCTCTATTCAAGAGGCATTTCACAATATATAACTCAATATGCATTATTAACATGCTTTCCCTTGAAATTTACCAATTTCAACACATATTCCACAATTCTATATCATATTCAATGTTCATGATATATTTCCATGTCTACAATACATTCAACATATGCAATGTTACATTAAACTTCCATTTTAAGGCAAGTTTCAAAATACTTCCATAAATCAAAACATATACAATGTTTTACTACTCAAGACATATTTAATGCTCTTAAGGTTCATCAATATTACAAATCTCAATACATGGTTAAACATTTACAAACAAGTCCGGATATTTCTCACGGACGTCCACCTCACGTTCCCAAGTGGCTTCCTCCACTCCGTGATGTTTCCACAAAACTTTTACCAAGGGAATGGTCTTGCCTCGCAAGACTTGATCCCGCCTATCCAAGACCCGAACCGGTCTCTCCTTCATACGAGATATCCTCGTCAACCTCCAAATCGGTCCAATCCAGCACATGGGATGGATCCGGCTCATACTTCCGAAGCATACTAACATGAAACACGTCATGCACTCCGGACAACTACGGTGGCAAGGCCAAACGATAGACAACCTCACCAATCCTCTCAAGGATCTCAAAGGACCATAAACGAGGGGACAACTTCCCACCTCTTCCCAAACCTCATCAAACCCCGCCTAGGTGATATTTTCAGAAAAACATGATCACCGTCTCAAATGCCAAAGGCCTCCTCCTACGGTCGGCATAACTCTTTTGGCGACTTTGGCTGTAACAAGCCTCCTACGGATAAGCTTAACTTTCTCCGTCGTTTCCCTCACCAACTCCGAGCCCAACAAAGGTGCATCACCCACCTCAGCCCAACAAACTGGAGACCTACACGGTCAGCCATACAAGGCCTCAAACGGTGCCATACCGATACTCGACTGGAAACTGTTATTGTAGGCAAACTCTACCAAGGGCAAGTGCCTCTCCCACGACCCACTAAAGTCAAGGACACAACCTCGAAGCATATCCTCAAGGATCTGAATAGTACATACGAACTGCCCGTCAGTCTGAGGATGGTAAGCCGTGCTAAAGGTCAGTCTACTACCCAAGGCACTCTGCAAACTCTGCCACAACCTAGCAGTAAAGCGTGGATCTCTATCTGCGACGATCGACACTAGGACCCCGTGCAACCTCACTATGTCCTGAATATACAAGTCGGCAAGATGATCTACCGAATCTCTCACGCGCATAGGGATAAAGTGCGCCGACTTAGTCAACCGGTCTACAACCACCCAAATAGCATCACTACCCCGCTGAGTCCTCGGAAGACCTACAACGAAGTCCATAGTGACATGCTCCCACTTCCACTCGGCAATAGGCAAGGTTGTAACAAACCCGCTGGCCTCTGATGTTCGGCCTTCACTTGCGACAAGTAAGGCACTTTGATACAAAACTGCCACATCTCTCTTCATACCCCGCCACCAAAACTGGCGACCCAAGTCACGATACATTTTGTGCCTCCCGGATGCACCGCAAGGCGTGAATGGTGAAACTCTCAGAGTACGTCCTCTCGGCAAGACTCTAGCACAAACAAACGGTCTCAGATATCTCACACTCAGGTCGGGATACACGTCAAACCCTTCTCGTGTATTTTTCAACTGGCGTGAGCCATAGGCTACCACTTTCCCCTCTTGCATCAACACACAACCCAAACCCTCTCGTGAGGCATCACAGTAAACCGCATAACCGAACCCCTCTCCGTTATAATCAGGACTGGAGCGGTAGTCAATCTAACCTTCAACTCTTGGAATGACTTTTCACAAGTTTCACTCCATACAAATTGACCCCTTTCCGTGTCAATCTAGTCAACGGCAAAGCTAGTCTGGAGAAATCTTCACAAACGGCGATAATACCCAGCTATCCCAGAAAACTGGGGATCTCAAAAACACTCTTAGGCTGTGCCCAATCCTGCACTGCCTCAATCTTGGATGTATCAACAGACACCCCTTCCCGGAAACCACATGGCCTAAGAACTTAACCTCTCTTAGCCAGAACTCACACTTCTCAAACTTGGCATACAGTCTATGGGCTCTAAGCAACTCAAGCACCACTCTAAGTGTTCCTCGTGCTCCTCCTCAAAAGGTGAATAAATCAAAATGTCGTCCACGAAAATGACTACAAAACGATCTAAGAATTCCCGCAATATCCGGTTCATCAAGTCCATAAACACTGCCGGTGCAGTGGTGAGCCCAAATGGCATCACCAGAAACTCATAATGGCCATACCGCGTACAGAATGCCGTCTTCGGAATATCCTCCTCCCTGACCCTCAACTAGTGGTAACCCGATCTCAAGTCTATCATAGAGAAACAACGGGACCCCTTCAACTGGTCAAACAAATCATCTATACGAGGCATAGGGTATTTATTCTTAACCGTAGCCCGATTCAATTTCCGATAATCAATGCAAAGTCTCAAGGCACCATCTTTCTTTTTAGCAAAGAGGGCCGGTGCTCCCCACGGTGAAACACTAGGGCGAATAAAGCCCTTATCTAGTAATTCTTGGAGCTGAACCTTCAATTCACTCAACTCAGCTGGGGCAAAACAGTAAGGTGCCATAGAAATCGGCGCTGTGCCAGGTACTAAATCAATGGAGAACTCTATCTCTCGATGAGGTGGCAAACTAACAAGATCCTCGGGAAAGACGTCTGAGTACTCACAAACCACCATCGGCAACTCAACCCCGGTGTCATCCCATTCACTACTCATAAGGCTAGCAAGAAGACCACTAAGCTCACTCCGCCCTCGCGGATCATACACCGGTGGCAACACACTACCAACCCGATCTCCTAAGAAATGGAAACAATCCCTGCTCAAGGTACATACTGTGACCCTCTGGCGGTAATAGTCAATAACAGCCCGGTATGACGATAGCCAGTCCATACCCAAATAACATCAAAACCGACATAGCCATAACCACAAAAGAAAATGGAAGTCGGCGATCCGCTACCTCTATATCGCACTCTCCACACCTTGTTTTCAGAATTAACTCACCCCCAATAGGTGATACAACACAAATAAGGAGATGCTAACTGTGCCAACTCCAGACCCAAAAACAGATGCAAATCCAGCATATATAAAAGAATGGGGTGCACCTGTATCAATCAACCACATTGGCAACCGAGTTGCCAAAAAAAAAGGTACCTCTCACAACCGATGGAGCAGGTACAAGATCATGCGCGGTAACAGCATACACGCGCCCTGTAGGCCCCTAATCAACCTGCTCACCTCTAGGAGCAAAAAGACTGCTGCACAGACTGGGACGACGAAGCTCTCTGATTGCCTCGAGGCTGAAACTGACTGTGCTGGCTGAAAACTCTGCGTCTGCTAGCTAGACGCGCCCGATATGGCACTCAACTGCGAGCAAAACTTTCAGGTGCCGCCTGACACACTGGTAACAAGACAGCGGCTGACCCCTACCCTGACTCTGGCTCTGAGGTCGAGCCGAAGATGAAGCAGCTCTCTGACCTCCGCCCTCTGCGGTCAAGCTGGAGACTTGTGGCCCAGCTGACCACATTTGTACAAGTCACGTCTCCCTAGCTGCCTCTCCCAGAGCTTGCACTCGGCACTGGAAGGTAGATCTAGCAAAACCACCCTGAGACTGCTGAGGGTTGAAACCCCTCTGTCTTCTGCCATCACCCTGGCCATCTTGACTCCTCTTGGAGCCTCTTTGCCTCTCTCCTCCTCCTGCATCACAATCTCCATATAGGCTGCAGATCTACAAGGCGTTCATACTCCCGGGTCATAGAACCCCCAACTCTCATCTTGAGGCCATGCCTCAGCTTCTTCTCAAACTCAAGACAACGGCGTTCCTCAGACGCCACAAGCTTAGGTGCAAACCGGGACAAACTAGTAAACGCGGCCTCAAACTCGGCCACTGAAGAACTTAGCTGCTTAAGCTGGCAGAACTGATCTCTTAACTTCTTCCTAACTGCGGGAGACAGAAACTTCTCCTAGAAAGCATCTACAAAAGCCTCCCACGTGCCACCAATACGACCCCTCATGAATTTCCACCACTGATCCGCATCTCCCTTCAGCTGGAAAGACGCCAAGGTCACCTTCAAAGCCCCGTCCTCGATGCCAAGCATCTCAAACATCTTCGTCATCTGTTCGAGCCATTCATCAGCTTTCAGTGGCTCTTGCGGATCCCCAACAAACTCATTTGGATTAGACCGGAAGAACTCCCTCTTCAGAAAAGAAGGCCCTGCCTCTGCAACATGGGCTGAACCTGATTCTCAGTCTGAGAATGCCCAAGGACTCCCTCAAAGCTCCTGCATCTCACGGGTAAGGCGCCCATGGCCTGCTGACCTGTTTAGCTCGCCACATTGGCCTGACAACCCCCTCCTGCTGCGCGGAATCTCATCCGGTAGAGGCATCTCTGCCTCCTAGGCCTACCACGCCTACCACCACGTCCTCGTCTGACATCCTAATAAAGGTAACGAAAAATATTAGCACATTCACAAATGTGCCGAAGCTATAACACTCACATCCTAATACACTGGACAACTGTAATTCATTCCACGTAAGCACAAAATCACATAAGCACTTACAAATTTCATTTTCGGATAATGACAGTCCCGAGGCGTTGCTAGAGTTCCAGTTAGAAACAGCATTGATCAAGTGCTTTTCCAATAGGACTCCCAGTAACCCAAGGATCCAATCAACATCCTAGAAACTAAATCTCATACCCATATAGTCACATAAGCATGTTATCACATAAGCACATAACGTTACATTTAAGTCTCTAACAAGCGAGACAAACCCATTGTGATAACAGTCACTTCCCACGTACCCAAAGTATTCAAACCCGGTACGCTCTGATACCAAGTTGTAACGCCCTCAAAATAAACCCATAAATCATACAATATTGACATGCGTAGACATAAGAGAATAAAGCATAATTACATTTCATCAGAGTATTTCTTACAAATGTATTACATGTTGACAACAAAAGTAAATGCCCTACGGGCTTACAACTTTCCAAGTCAACACTTAGTTACAAAAGGGAAGTACTAACTCTACATAAAATAAGCCCTTGGCTTGATGCACATGTAATACAACAAAAATAAACAAAAGAGTCTTCAACTCCCACAACCATCCAAGCTAAGATCTCGGAGGCGACATGTTACTTGAACTTGAAAATGATGTCCCATATAGGGTGAGCCAACGCTCAGTAGAGATATGCTAAACATAATATGAGCGATAACTAAGACATTAACATTTGATGAATGTTTAACTCACAATAATCAATTCATAACTTATTTCAATTACATGACAAATGTGTCATGTTTCATCCCATTTATCTTTCATCTATCCAGTTTCACAATTCATAACCCTGGTTGAGAACCTGGCCATATACTTTAAATGAGATTACATCTCATGTCAATAATTCTTCCAATTCAAATGAGATAACAACTCATATAAACACTTCCATAAATCTCAGTAGATACACACATTAGTTGTATCCATAACACATAAAAACACTTCCATACTTCACAAATGATACACAGATTTGCTGTATCAACACGTCAACAGATACACATATTTGCTGTATCAATGGAGTCCATCCCCTATCTCCTCCCAAACAATATCCGGTTTAGGAGTCCATCCCCTATCTTCCCCTAAACCGTGGAGTACATCCCCTATCTCCTCCCAGACAATACAACGTATATAAGCACATATCATATACACGTTCTGTCAATACACAACTTCGATGTATTATTCCAACCGTCATATTCAATTGATTAGTTTTAGTTCGCCTAATCATCATGCATTGTCTACAACAATCAAGACTATCCTCCACCGATAGCCCAAAGCAATTATTTCTAAACAGATAATAAATGCATCAACAGATACATTATCAATGATTACAAAGGTGAGTGATTAATAAATCCAACTCCACCATTCCATCTCATATTATGCCAATTTCATTAATTCCAACTTAATTTCATGTTCCATAATTTTCCCAAATTAATTATATGAATTAATTTGTCATAGCAATTTAGGTTTTGATCTCATATTGACCCAAGGTCAAAATAATAAGAAATACTTAGTATGATTGCTATGACAAATTAATTCATATAATTAATTTGGGAAATTATGGAATGAAATTAAGTTGGAATTAATGAAATTGGCTAATATGAGATGGAATGGTGGAGTTGGATTTATTAATCACTCACTTTGAATTGATAATTATCTGTTGATGCATTTATTATCTGTTTAGAAATAATTGCTTTGGGCTATCGGTGGAGGATAGTCTTGATTGTTGTAGACAATGCATGATGATTAGGCAACTAAAACTAATCAATTGAATATGACGGTTGGAATAATACATCGAATTTGTATTGATTGATTATATGATATGTGTTTATATACGTTGTATTGTGTGGGAGGAGATAGGGGATGTACTCCACGGTTTAGGGGAAGATAGGGGATGGACTCCTAAACCGGATATTGTTTGGGAGGAGATAGGGGATGGACTCCATTGATACAGCAAATATGTGTATCTATTGAAGTTTGATACAGCAAATCTGTGTATCATTTGTGAAGTATGGAAGTGTTTTATGTGTTATGATACAGCAATGTGTGTATCTATTGAGTTATGGAAGTGTTTGATATGAGTTGTTATCTCATTTGAATTGTTGAATGGAAGAATTATTGATATGAGATGTAATCTCATTTAAAGTATATGGCCAGGTTCTGAGCCAGGTTATGAATTGAGAATTGGATAAGAAATGGAAAATGGAATGAAACATGGACACATTTGTCATGTAATTGAAATGGGTTATGAATTGATTTATGTGACTTAAACATTTATCAAATGCTAATGTTTTAGTTATTGCTCATATTATGTTTAGCATATCTCTACTGGGCGTTGGCTCACCCTATATGGGACATCATTTTCAGGTTCAGTACATGCCCTCCAAGGACTAGCTTGAGGCTTGTGGAGTTGGACTCTTTTGTTTTTTTTGTTGTATTACATGTATATCAAGCCAAGGGCTTATTTTTGTAGAGTTAGTACTCTCTTTTGTAACCAAGTGTTGACTTGGAAAGTTGTAAGCCTAGGGCATTTACTTTTGTTGTCAACATGTAATACATTTTGTAATGAATACTCTGATGAAATGTAATTATGCTTTATTCTCTTATGTCTAAGCATGTCAATATGTATGATTTATGGGTTTATTTTGAGGGCGTTACAACTTGGTATCAGAGCGTACCGGGTTTGAATACTTTGGGTACGTGGGAAGTGATTATCACAATGGGTTTGTCTCGCTTGTTAGAGACTTAATGTAATGTTATGTGCTTATGTGATAACATGCTTATGTGACTATATGGGTATGGATTTAGTTTCTAGGATGTTGATTGGATCCTTGGGTTTCTGTGAGTCTTGTTGGAAAAGCACTTGATCAATGCTGTTTCTAACTGAACTCTAGTAACGCCTCGGGACTATCATTATCCGGAAATGAAATTCGTAAGTGCTTATGTGATTATGTGCTTACGTGGAATGAATTACAGTTGTCCATGCATTAGGACGCGAGTGTTATAGCTTCGGCACATTTGTGAATGTGCTAATGTTCTTCGTTACCTTTATTAGGATGTCAGGACGAGGACGTGGTGGTAGGCGTGGTAGGCCTAGGAGGCAGGAGATGCCTTACCGGATGAGATTCCGGCGCAGCAGGAGGGGTTGGTCAGGCCAATGTGGCCGAGCCAAGGTCAGCAGGCCATGGGCGCCTTAGCCCGTAGATGGCAGGAGCTTTGAGGGAATCCTGGGCATTCTCAGAGCTGAGAATCAGGTTCAGGCCCATGTTGCAGAGGCAGGGCCTTCTTTTCTGAAGAGGGAGTTCTTCCGGTCTAATCCGGATGAGTTTGTTGGGGATCCGAAAGAGCCACTTAAGCTGATGAATGGCTCGAACAGATGACGAAGACGTTTGAGATGCTTGGCATCGAAGACGGGGCTTTGAAGGTGACCTTGGCATCTTTCCAGCTAAGGGATGCGGGTCAGTGGTGGAAGTTCATGAGGGGTCGTATTGGTGGCACGGGGAGGCTTTTGTAGATGCTTTCCAGGAGAAGTTTCTGTCTCCCGCAGTTAGGAGAAGTTAAGACAGTTTGCAGCTCAAGCAGCTGAGTTTTCAGTGGCCGAGTTTGAGGCCGCATTTACTAGTTTCCAGGTTTGCACCTGAGCTTGTGGCGTCTGAGGAACGCCGTTGTCTTGAGTTTGAGAAGAAGTGAGGCATGGCCTCAAGATGAGAGTTGGGGGTTCTATGACCCGGGATATGGGCGCCTTGTAGATGCTGCGCCCATATGGAGATTATGATGCAGGAGGAGGAGGAGAGGCAAGAGGCTCCAAGAGGAGTCAGGATGGCCAGGGTGATGGCAGGAGACAGAGGGGTTCTAACCCTCAGCAGTCTCAGGGTGGTTTTGCTAGATCTACCTTTCCAGTGCCGAGTGCAGGCTCTGGGAGAGGCAGCAGGGAGACGTGACTTGTTACAAATGTGGTCAGCTGGGCCACAAGTCTCCAGCTTGCCCAGAGGGCGGAGGTCAGAGAGCAGCTTCATCTTCGGCTCGACCTCAGAGCCAGAGTCAGGGCAGAGGCAGCCGCTGTCTTGTTACCAGTGTGGTCAGGCGGGGCACCTGAAGAGGTTTTGCCCGCAGTTGAGTGCCACATCGGGCGCTCTGGCTAGAGGCAGAGTTTTCAGCCAGCACAGTCAGTTCAGGCCTCGAGGGCCAATCAGGGAGCTTCGTCGTCCCAGTCTGTGCAGCAGTCTTTTGCTCCTAGAGGTGAGCAGGTAGATCAGGGGCCTACAGGGCGCGTGTATGCTGTTACCGCGCAGGATCTTGTACCGGCTCCATCGTTGTGAGAGGTACCTTTTTGTTTTGCAACTCGGTTGCCAATGTGTTGATTGATACGGGTGCATCCCATTCTTTTATATCTGCTGCATTTGCATCTGTTTTGGGTTGGAGTTGGCACAGTTAGCATCTCCTATTTGTGTTGTATCACCTGTTGGGGTGAGTTGATTTTGAAACAAGGGTGTAGAGGTGTGATAGAGGTAGCGATCGCCGACTTCCATTTTCTTTTGTAGTTATGGCTATGTCGGGTTTTGATGTTATTTTGGGTATGGACTGGCTATCGTCATACCGGGCTGTTATTGATTGTTACCGCCAGAGGGTCACAGTATGTACCTTGAGCGGGGATTGTTTCCATTTCTTGGGGGATCGGGTTGGTAGTGTGTTGCCACCGGTGTATGATCCGCGAGGGCGGAGTGAGCTTAGTGGTCTTCTCGCTAGCCTTATGAGTAGTGAGTGTGATGAGACCGGGTTGAGTTGCCGAGAGTGGTTTGTGAGTACTCGACGTCTTTCCCGAGGATCTTGTTAGTTTGCCACCTCATCGAGAGATAGAGTTCTCTATTGATTTAGTGCCGGCACAGCGCCGATTTCTATGGCACCTTACCGTTTTGCCCCAGAGTTGAGTGAGTTGAAGATTCAACTCCAGGAGTTGCTAGATAAGGGCTTTATTCGCCCTAGTGTTTCGCCGTGGGGAGCACCGGCCCTCTTTGCTAAAAAGAAAGATGGTGCCTTGAGACTTTGCATCGATTACGGAAATTGAATCGGGCTACGGTTAAGAATAAGTACCCTATGCCTCGTATCGATGATTTGTTTGACCAGTTGAAAGGGTCCGTTGTTTCTCTAAGATAGACTTGAGATCGGGTTACCATCAGTTGAGGGTCAGGGAGGAAGATATTCCGAAGACGGCATTCCGTACGCGGTATGGCCATTATGAGTTTCTGGTGATGCCATTTGGGCTCACCAATGCACCGGCAGTGTTTATGGATTTGATGAACCAGATATTCCGGGAATTCTTAGATCGTTTTGTAGTCGTTTTCGTGGACGACATTCTGATTTATTCACCTTCTGAGGAGGAGCACGAGGAACACTTGAGAGTGGTGCTTGAGTTGCTTAGAGCCCATAGGCTGTATGCCAAGTTTGGGAAGTGTGAGTTCTGGCTAAGAGAGGTTAAGTTCTTAGGCCATGTGGTTTCCGGGGAAGGGGTGTCTGTTGATACATCCAAGATTGAGGCAGTGCAGGATTGGGCACAGCCTAAGAGTGTTTTTGAGATCCGCAGTTTTCTGGGATTAGCTGGGTATTACCGCCGGTTTGTGAAAGATTTCTCCAGGCTAGCTTCACCGTTGACTAGATTGACGCGGAAAGGGGTCAAATTTGTATGGAGTGAGACTTGTGAAAAGTCGTTCCAAGAGTTGAAGGTTAGATTGACCACCGCTCCGTTTGATTATTCCGAGAGAGGTTTGGGTTATGCGGTTTATTGTGATGCCTCACGAGAGGGTTTGGGTTGTGTGTTGATGCAAGAGGGGAAAGTGGTAGCCTATGGCTCACGTCAGTTGAAAATACACGAGAGGAATTACCCTACACATGACCTAGAGTTAGCAGCAGTGATCTTTGCCTTGAAGATTTGGAGGCACTACCTTTATGGTGAGAGATTCGAGGTATTCTCGGATCATAAGAGTTTGAAGTACTGTTTACACAGAGAGACTTGAATTTGAGGCAGAGAGGTGGATGGAGTTCATTGAGGACTACGACTTTCGAGTTGCACTATCACCCGGGAAAGGCCAATGTTGTGGCCGATGCCCTTAGTAGGAAATCCATTAGTGATGTAGCTTGTATAGCCATCCGGAGTGGGAGATGTTGGGTGCACTTGGGAGTTTGATTTGCTTCTGGGCGAATCCGTTGAGGCTGCGGCCTTGTTTTCTGTTGTTGCGCAGCCTACACTTGTGACTCGAGTGTTAGAGGCACAGAGAGGTGACCTTGAGGTAGAATCCCTCGAGAGAAGATCTCCAGTGGGAAGGCTGAGAAGGGTTTGTCGTGTATCCCGACCTGAGTGTGAGATACCGAGACCGTTTGTTTGTGCCGGAGTCTTGCCGAGAGGAGGTACTCCGAGAGTTTCACCATTCACGCCTTGCGGTGCATCCGGGAGGCACCAAGATGTATCGTGATTTGGGTCGCCAGTTTTGGTGGCGGGGTATGAAGAGAGATGTGGCAGTTTTCGTATCAAGTGCCTTACTTGTCAGCAAGTGAAGGCCGAGCATCAGAGGCCAGCGGGTTTGTTACAACCCTTGCCTATTGCCGAGTGGAAGTGGGAGCATGTCACTATGGACTTCGTTGTAGGTCTTCCGAGGACTCAGCGGGGTAGTGATGCTATTTGGGTGGTTGTAGACCGGTTGACTAAGTCGGCGCACTTTATCCCTATGCGCGTGAGAGATTCGGTAGATCATCTTGCCGACTTGTATATTCGGGACATAGTGAGGTTGCACGGGGTCCCAGTGTCGATCGTCTCAGATAGAGATCCCGTTTTACTGCTAGGTTGTAGAGTTTGCAGAGTGCCTTGGGTACTAGATTGACCTTTAGCACGGCTTATCATCCTCAGACTGACGGCAGTCCGAGCGTACTATTCAGATCCTTGAGGATATGCTTCGAGGTTGTGTCCTTGACTTTAGTGGGTCGTGGGAGAGGCACTTGCCCTTGGTGGAGTTTGCCTACAACAACAGTTTTCAGTCGAGTATCGGTATGGCACCGTTTGAGGCCTTGTATGGCCGACCGTGTAGGTCTCCAGTTTGTTGGGCCGAGGTGGGTGATGCACCTTTGTTGGGCCCGGAGTTGGTGAGGGAAACGACGGAGAAAGTTGAGCTTATCCGTAGGAGGCTTGTTACAGCCCAGAGTCGCCAAAAGAGTTATGCCGACCGTAGGAGGAGGCCTTTGGCATTTGAGACGGGTGATCATGTTTTTCTGAAAATATCACCTAGGCGGGGTTTGATGAGGTTTGGGAAGAGTGGGAAGTTGTCCCCTCGGTTTATTGGTCCCTTTGAGATCCTTGAGAGGATTGGCGAGGTTGCCTATCGTTTGGCCTTGCCGCCGCAGTTGTCCGGAGTGCATGACGTGTTTCATGTTAGTATGCTTCGGAAGTATGAGCCGGATCCGTCCCATGTGCTGGATTGGACCGATTTGGAGGTTGACGAGGATATCTCGTATGAGGAGAGACCGGTTCGGGTCTTGGATAGGCGGGATCAAGTCTTGCGAGGCAAGACCATTCCCTTGGTGAAAGTTTTGTGGAAACATCACGGAGTGGAGGAAGCCACTTGGGAACGTGAGGTGGATGTCCGTGAGAAATATCCGGACTTGTTTGTAAATGTTTAACCATGTATTGAGATTTGTAATATTGATTAACCTTAAGAGCATTAAATATGTCTTGAGTTGTAAAACATTGTAATATGTTTTGATTTATGGAAATATTTTGAAACTGCCTTGAAATGGAAGTTTAATGTAACAATGCATATGTTGAATGTATTGTAGACATGGAAATATATCATGAACATTGAATATGATATAGAATTGTGGAATATGTGTTGAATTGGTAAATTTCAAGGGAAAGCATGTTAATAATGCATATTGAGTTATATATTGTGAAATGCCTCTTGAATAGAGATGGAATGACCGGTAATGGGTCAGGTTGTTAAATGTTGAGTAGTAATACTGTTGAGAATTGAGAAAAACATGTTTTTTTGAAAACTTGTACTTAATTTCGGGGACGAAATTCCTTAAGGAAGGAGGTTATAGCGATCCTGGTTTTTCCTCTCTTTATTTATTGTATTCCAGACTCGGTTTCGTGGATGTGTTGTCTCATTCTCATTTCCAGCCTTTACTCTTTATGTTTGAGTCTTAGGTTGTGTTGGGCAGGTTTGGAACAGGTTGGTTGTGCTTTGAAACCAAAAGTTGATGCCCAGATTTTGGCCTTCACGCTCGAGCGGGGCCTTTGTTGTTTCTTCTCCGCTCGAGCGTGCATTTTGACGCTCGAGCGTGAATTTCCATCTCCTAGTATTTTCTCTGTAGGTCTTCATACGCTCGAGCGGGAGTTTCGACGCTCGAGCGTGACCCTTTGATTTTGTCCCTCCGCTCGAGCGGGGACCATGCCTGCAAAACTTCTGAAAGTGTGCAATCGACGCTCGAGCGTGAGTCTGTGTCTAATGCTCGAGCGGGGGTTTCCACACTCGAGCGGGAAGTGCAGTATATCAGTCCGAAGTGCGACTTTTTGGATCACTTTTTCAACTCTTTTTCTCTCTCTTACTTTTCCAACCCAGATTTGAGAGCCTCTCTCTCTAGATTTCAACTTCTCTCTTCAATATCATCTAGATCTATTGATCTTCTACCTTGGTTCCTTTACAAAAAGTGTAGAGTTGGCTTTGCTCTTCATTTTGATCCGAAAGATTTGGTGTTTGGAGCACTTTGAGTTTTCAACATCTTCTTCCTTGAGCTCCGAATTTGAGGTAGGGATAACTACTCATTTTTATGATCTTTGACCTAAGTATTTAGCCACTTTGATTAAATGTTGAAATTGGGTGATTTTGGGTGTTAGGGTTTCAAATGAGTAAAGAGGGGTGTTGATTATTTTGACTCATAAATGTGTATTTTGGGTCTTAAAATCATAGTATTGATGTTATTGAAGTTATTTTGGACATTTGGGTCAATAATGAGATAAGGGGGAAAAAGCCCTAAATTGCTATGACAAATTAATTCATATAATTAATTTGGGAAATTATGGGAACATGAAATTAAGTTGGAATTAATGAAATTGGCATAATATGAGATGGAATGGTGGAGTTGGATTTATTAATCACTCACCTTTGTAATCATTGATAATTTATCTGTTGATGCATTTATTATCTGTTTAGAAATAATTGTTTTGGGCTATCGGTGGATGATAGTCTTGATTGTTATAGACAATGCATGATGATTAGGCGAACTAAAACTAATCAATTGAATATGACGGTTGGAATAATACATCGAAGTTGTGTATTGATAGAACGTGTATATGATATGTATTTATATACGTTGTATTGTGTGGAAGGAGATAGGGGATGTACTCCACGGTTTAAAGGAAGATAGGGGATGCACTCCTAAACCGGATATTGTTTGGGAGGAGATAGGGGATGGACTCCATTGATACAGCAAATATGTGTATCTATTGAAGTGTTGATACAGCAAATCTGTGTATCATTTGTGAAGTATGGAAGTGTTTTTACGTGTTATTGATACAGCTAATGTGTGTATCTATTGAGATTTATGGAAGTGTTTGATATGAGTTGTTATCTCATTTGAATTGTTGAATTGGAAGAATTATTGACATGAGATGTAATCTCATTTAAAATATATGGCCAGGTTTTGAGCCAGGGTTATGAGTTGAGAAACTAGATAAGAAATGGAAATGGGATAAAACATGGACACATTTGTCATGTAATTGAAATAAGTTATGAATTGATTTATGTGAGTTAAACATTCATCAAATGCTAATGTTTTAGTTATCGCTCATATTATGTTTAGCATATCTCTACTGGGTGTTGGCTCACCCTATATGGGACATCATTTTCAGGTTCAAGTATCATGCCGCCTCCGAGATCTTAGCTTGGATGGTTGTGGGAGTTGAAGACTCTTTTGTTTATTTTTGTTGTATTACATGTGCATCAAGCCAAGGGTTTATTTTATGTAGAGTTAGTACTCCCCTTTTGTAACCAAGTGTTGACTTGGAAAGTTGTAAACCCGTAGGGCGTTTACTTTTGTTGTCAACATCTAATACATTTGTAAGAAATACTCTGATGAAATGTAATTATGCTTTATTCTCTTATGTCTACGCATGTCAATATTGTATGATTTATGGGTTTATTTTGAGGGCGTTACAAGTTTTATTTTGATCACATTTTAATATATTTTAAAAGCGTGGTTTGAAAACAAATATGCACAGTGAAAGCGTGATTGTGAATCACGTTTTCTTAAGAAAACAAATATGCATAGTGAAAGCGTGGTTTGGAACCACGTTTTCTTCAGAAAACAAAATTTGATTATAAGCACAGTAAAAGCATGGTTTGAAACCACGTTTTTTGAAGAAAACAATTTTTGCTTAAAAGCATGCTTTCTAACCACGTTTTCTAAAAATAAATAAATAAATAAATATAAAATAAAATAAAATTGTTAAAAGGATGGTTTGTAACCACGTTTTCTCAATTAAAAGCGTGGTTTGTAGCCACGCTTTTACTATTTCACAAATTTTTCGCGGGAGGGTCCTAGAAACAGTGAAAGCGTGGTTTGTAATAGCGCTTTAGCCTAGTTTGGGAATTTCGTCCAAACTAGGCCTTGTTTGGGAACTAAGTTGCTAATTTGGCTTAATTTGGGAAAAGCCCCCAATCCATAGGCTATGTAGCCACTCCTGGAAATGACCATTTAAAACTTCACACTACACAAGCATCCAATATCAATGTCAAGCATATATAGCATTCACTATCTCCAGTCACTTTCCCTCCATGCCATTACCATCCAGCAACTCCAAGACACCACAGAAACTGCCCACGAGAGAGAGAGAGAGAGAGAGAGAGAGAGAGAGAGAACGATTAGCTTTTGCCAGCTTCAATACAGACATAGAGAGGAGGACAGAGATTGAGCCTTTTCTCTCTCTCCTCTCCATACGAGGGGGCTCAATCAAAAGTAAACAAAAATCAACCTAAAAAATTATTCCCTCTTCCAACCCTGTCTTGTCTTGGAAAAATTATTCGGTGAATGAGGCACCTCATGGTCATTTTACAAACCAATCACCAAATGTCATGACACCCCTAAGCGTCTCCCCAAATCTCCAATATACCGTGATGGGCCACACAATTTCCAACAATTACAATCTATATGGAGCACCACTTGACAATGCTCTATAGGCATGAGAAATTACTTTATGTAATGGGTATGCCACGTGGCCGAGCTGGAGTACCCTTCTACTCATTGATTGATGCATCCTAAAAATTGAGGCTGAAATTTGATGTGGCCAAACACTCAACATCTCGAGCTGAACATTGACTAACTTCTCATATCCTACTTTGATCATATAACAATCAATGAACAGGAAGTACACGTGACGTACCCGTTACATAAAATATTTACTACATAAGCATGGAATAAATTTCCCTTGTCTTGCACATCCCCACCTCTCCTTACACCTTGTCCTCCACAAAACAGGAGAGGATGCTTAAAAAATGATAAAAAACAAAGAAAAAAAGAAATAACATGCCTTCGAAAGCCAACCAAAAAAGGCACCATCTTCTCCAAAGCCCAACCGGACAAGCCGACAGAGTTACCACCCTTCCATTTATTCCACAAAAGAAGCCCTTCCAAAAGCTACACTCCACCTCCTCTTGACTTTCTTTCCCACCCTTTTCTCCCTTAGAAGTCCTTTGCCTCTCTTCACATCCACCAACCCAAGATTGGCTAAGTAACTTTTTGTCCTTGGATGCTGCACAACAGTTGCCAATTCTCCAAATAATATTAAAATATATCACAAGGCTCCAAATGCATGCGTGAACAGCTTCAAATCATAGACATCTTCCTATATATAGGCCTATAGAGCCATTTCAGAAACCACCCTAAAGGAATCTGCACCGAAACTCATCAACCTTTTTCGATTCTTACCTATAAAATGAGTAGGCAGAGCAGTGACTCCCTTGTCAATCATTCGTCCATTGCTCTTCTGCAAGAGAGGTTTAAACAATTGCAGAGGGCGAAGGAGATGAGAGAGGAGAGAGAGCTCTCGAGACAGCTCTCTGAATCCCAACGCGTCAATTCAACCACATATGACCAATCTAGATTATTTTTCCACTCTGAAATAATCCTTGCACCGAGGCCGCCCCATCAAGGTTCCCCCTCCCTCCAACATAACTTGCAGAGCAAAACTGATAACCTCCGGGCCACTGAGACTCCAACTTTGGCAAACTTACAATATTCAGAGACAGTCATGTACAGATCAAGTAATTGTGAGGACTCGGATATTGATACTTCTCTTCATCTGTGAAAAAAACTCCTGTTTTTATGATGTTTTCATTCCTTCAGCTCCTTTTCGGTGTTGTAAGAGTGAGAAAAATGTGAATAATGTTAACTACTGTTTACCGGGATGCTCATCATGATCATTTTCATGTTCATTAATTATATAGTCATCAGAAAGGTCATCATCATCTGCTCTCTTTTCGTGTGGAACCTCGTCATAGTCATCAGTCTTGTCTGAGTCTTCATTGCTGCTCCATTTCCTTTTCATAATTTTAGGAAACAAGCGTGTTACTTCTTTCACCTCCAGTGTCGCATCATCATAGTTTACCCGTTCAAGCCGAACTGCACTCACATTTCTGTAATTTCCTACTAATATCTACACCACAGACAATATACCTACATGTCAGTTAGGTGACCACTAAAACTACCAATTAAAATGGTGTATTTGCTGTCTTTTTGATCTGCCATATTGCTGAGAAAATAAATTAAAAGAACTGAATTTTGGATTCTTTTCACAGCTTGAGGTTTGGAGGTGCTGTTGGAAACTTCTAAGTGTTCTTCTGTCTCAAGAATCAAATGCGGCTACCAAACAAATTCTAGGATAAGCGCTTGATGTATGATATACTAGATCCATTCAAAATCCAGGTTGGAAAACATAAGCAAAAGATGTTGTCTTATTATAGGAAATAAGAAAGCGAAAGAGATGTAGAATTGCATTTTTTACTCACTTTTGTGGGTGGTATGATATGGTCGGAATGTAATGCTAGAATTTTCGTGGAGAAGCTTTAAGACAATAGTCATTATGGGATAGAGTTTGCCATTTTGCATCTTTTTGGGTTTCCATTTCTTCTCCTTTTAATGCTATATTTGGTTCATGGATTTGGAGAGGGATTTGGGAAGGGCAAAGGAAAGGGAAAAGGAAAAAGAAAAGGTGTGTGCAATGGAGGTGAAATGTAGTTATATTTCATTCACATTTCACCTACCTTTTCCCTTTTCCTTTCCAAATCCATCCCCAAATCCATGAACCAAACACAGCCTAAAGGAATCTCATTCTTTTCGATTTCTTCAGATTGCAGAGCAGTGTGTGAGGTGTAGGTTGAAATGTTGATTTCTTTTGTTCTCTTGCTTTTCTCGTGGAGGACTCATTGTCCTCTTGTTGTACATTTTTCTTTCTTTTACTGAAATTCCATTTTATTGCTGATAAAAATAAAAAATAAAAAAAGAAGAGAAAAGAAAAGAAAGTCCACGGTTAATGACCATTTTGGGGTGGCCTGGTAAAGTCGTCATCATGTTGTCAACCACTTGTGAAGTTTGGACAAATAAATATATTCTCTTATTATGCACGATCCAAATTCTGTGAAAGGTTTGCATTGGTTTTCATTGAGCTGAAGTTCATGTTTTACTCGTTCACGCATCTCAAATGATCTTTGGTTAATTCAGACCCCTCTTTGAAGAACCAACAATTCTAGTCAGAACTTTGTCATTTAAGTCCTCAAAAAGCAACATAAATAGAGATAAATATGTTGCTAACTTTTAGATATATTAGGTGTTTGGAAAATATGTTTTTGTATCAAGTGTACCATATACATTATACAAGGATAAACCGTTACTTAGATCTAGTTAGGGATTCAATAGTTGTTTATAAGTGAAAATTTACTCAGCACTTCTAACTTTCTCTGAGAACTTCGGGGTTGTTTCAAGAATTCCTAGGCAAACAGCAGTATTAAATTATTTATCTTCTGGTGGCAGGGCAGTGGGTGAATTTCCAACCAAAGTTTTATGCCCCAGTGAGCTGGTAAAAGTAAAACTTGACTCCCCATAGATGGCTTTATAAAAAGTAAAACTAAATTATGAGACAAATTCTGTGAATACCTCATTTAGAGCACTAAAAGACTTCCACTTCCTAGTCAGTAATATCACCAGTTAACACGTAGGTCACACATAGATGAAACTACTAATTTAGGTGAAGAAACTCCCCAAGAACTGAATCTAGAGAAAAAAATGAAAGCCATACCTCAAGCTTAAAATTTTGATGTTTTTCTTTTTCATCTTGGCGGTCAGATTCTGCTGCAGTATAAAGGGGTAAGAGTACAAGAATGAAAAGATGAGATTTTTGCACTATTCAGGAGCTGCTTTAAGCGCTGTGAACAGTACCCGTGAACAGAGTTTGAGCTGTTATAGTGTCTACAAGAGGGAAAGATGGAGAAGAGGAAGATTGTTTCTACGAATCACTCCTAGAGGCCTTAGGCATCACACCTAGGGTTAGATTGCATCACACAATCCATAAGAAAGCATCAAAGCTCTTGAAAATCTCTAAAATATCAACTTTATTAAATTATAAGCATTACATGACTTTATATAGACTTTAGAGACTTCCTTTATCAACCAAGATTCTAAAATAGAAAACTACTAAAATTGCTAGTACATTCATTTGTCCTTTAGTATTCAAATGTTATTCCATGTCAAGATAGTAACAAAATTGAGTTAAGAATAAAATGGAAATAAAAATAAGGTATTTGAACTTAAAGCTCTCTTTGGTTCATGGATTTGGTTAGAGCAAAGGAAAAGAAAATCCAAAAGGAAATCAGTATTCATTTGTTTGGTTACCATGGAAAACAATGAGGAAAATAAAAACTAGGAGGAAAAACACAAAGGACCCCAATTTTTACATAGTGTGCATAAAGCACACCGCATAATTGAGTAAAGCATAAAGAAATTTAATTATCAAGACCAACAATCAACTGATTATCACAAAGAAACATGAAATACCTCAGGCATTTTGATATTGAGATCTTCAGAAAGCTGGTCAATTGATGTATTCGCATCCACATCATATATTCCATCTGCTTGCATTACAATATAGCCAGTTTTTTTTTCTGAATTTCCTCCTGTAATATAGCAAAAGAACATATATAAAATTAACAATAAAGGTTGGAGTGCAATCCAGGTTATCAATTATACATAATAAAGGCACTCACTACTTCTATTCCCACTTTAAAAGTTGGCAATATATATATATAAAGCCACACACACACAAGTTTCATCTGATGTTGCAATGAATCTATTCATAATGGACCGATGTGGTCTTGCTAGTCACCATGTCAACAATTTTGATTTTCAAAGGGCTGAAGCCCCAATTGTAACGCCCCCAAAAAAATACATAATCCCACATCCGACCGTTCCATATACATGAAAGATAAATCACCTTTCCATATATACATTAGAGTTAATATTACAAAAGAGTATTTCATATAAGTTACAAATGTTTACAAAAATGATAGAATGCCCTGAGGGCTTACATTTACATGTAATCAACAAAACAAATAACAAGTAGAGTCTTCAACTCCTAAAACTTCCAAGTAAAGATCTTGAACTTGGCACATCTCCTGTACCTGAAAATGGTGTCCCAAGTAGGGTGAGCCAAAACCCAGTAGAGATATACTAAACCCAATATGAGAAATAACTAAGACATTATCATTCAACAAATGATTAACACGCGTAGACCAAATCACATCCTTTTCATAATCCAACAACAATTACATCCATGCTACGACCCACTTCCCTTATTTATCCAATTCAATTCCTAAATATAGTTCATTATCTAACCAAACAATTTAAGTGAGACTGCAACTCGACTTATTAACACTCCCGTTATCCATAATTCAGAGTGAGATTACATCTCATGTACTTAATACTTCAATTGTTAACTTCTTTCATGCACTTCAACTTATAAGATTTTGGGACTTTCACCCCGGACACTCCGGCCAACTAAATTATCTATGGAGTCCATCTCCCATCTCCTCCCAAACAAAGACACATATACAATGTGATAAAATATATAATCACATGTATGGAGTACATCCCCTATCTCCTCCGAAACAAAGATACATATAAAATGTATTAAAGAAAATAAGCACATATGGAGTACATCCTCTATCTCCTCCGAAACAAAAATACATATAAAATGTATTAAAGCAAATAAGCACATATTATAGCGACCCCGGTCTTTCCCCATTTGATTGTTGTATCCGGACTTAGGTTCCGTGGATCCTGTTATTATATATTTATTGTTGTCGTCCTTTAATTCCTTATTTTTGAAATTATAAGATGTGTTGGGCAGGTTTGTTACAGGTTGGGAGTGTTTGGGAGCAAAGAGTTGCTGCCCAGAATTTTGGTCCTTCGCTCGAGCGAGCAGTTTGTCGCTCGAGCCAGTATTTCTTCGCTCGAGCGAGCGATTGCGTCTGAGTATAGACCTGAGAGTTGCATTTCTTGGCTCGAGCGAGCTTTCCTTCGCTCGAGCGAGCGAGTGTATGTTTTCGAGTTCTTCGCTCAAGCGAGCATTCTGTCGCTCGAGCGTGCTTCTGGGTTGCAAACCTGAAGCATCGTGTTGTTGGCTCGAGCGAGGCTTTCTACGCTCGAGCGAGGATTCTTTGTGTCTGGTCGCTCGAGCGACCACTCCTTCGCTCGAGCGAGGCTGTTGTTTATCAGTACACAGCAGCGGGGAAAACATCATTTTTTCATCTTCTTTATTTTGCAAACCCTAGAAACCGTCTCTCTCTCTCTCTCTCTAGACTTGCCTTCTCTCTTAGGTTTGATCTACTTAGAGTGTGAATCTACCCTAGGTCCTTTGTTAAAAAGATATAGTGGGTCGAGGGCTTCACTTTAATCTGAACAATCTTGGATTTGGAGCACATTGGGTTTTCGCCATCTTCTCCATTTGAGTTCTTCATTTCGAGGTAGGGATACCCTACTCCATATTATAGGTTTTGTCCTAAGTTTTAGTCATTTTGATATGTTGGTGTTGTTTGGCACATTTATTTCCTATTTAGAAATAACTGTTTTGGGCTATCGGTGGAGGATAGTCGTGATTGTTGTAGACATTGCATGCTGATTAGGAAAAACTGAAACTAATCACATTGGATAAGTCATTGAATATGACAGTTGAATTAATACAGCAAATACGTGTATTGATTGAATATTGTATATGACAAGTGTTAAATACATTGTATATGCATATTGTTTGGGAGGAGATAGGGGATGTACTCCATGGTGTGAGGGAAGATAGGGGATGGACTCTCAAACCTGTTTGGGAGGAGAAAGGGGATGGACTCCATTAGTACAGCAAATCTGTGTACTTATTGATGTATGGAAGTGTATTAGTACAGCATATATGTGTACTCATCGATTTATGGAAGTGTTTTAGTTTGAGCCTTAGTCTCACTTAAATTGTTGTTATTGGAAGTAATGTTAATATGAGATGTAGTCTCATTACATTGTTTGGCCAGGTTCTGAGCCATGTCTGTATAAGTGGAAAGTTGAATAATAATGGAAAGTGAAACATGTCATGGACATTATTGTCATGAAACCGTATAATGATATAATGGATTTATAAGTGTTAACCATCTATCGAATGCTATTGCTTTACTCAATTCCTATATTTGGTTTAGTATATTTCTGTTGGGCTGTGGCTCACCCTATACGGGAACATCATTTTCAGGTCCAAGCGATATGCTACCTCCAAGGACTTAGCTTGGGAGGATTTGGAGTTGAAGACTCTGTTTAGTTAGTTGTTATTTTGTTTTATTTTGATATTACATGTAAACTCAAGCCTAGGGCTTAATGTGTAATTGAGTTAGTACTCAGACTTTTGTGTCCAAGTGTTGACTTGGAAAGTTGTAAACCCGTAGGGCATTTATTTTCGATGTTGCATGTAATGTCTTTTAAATAAGAATACTCTGATGAATGGAATAATGTTTTGTTTTCTTATATCAATGCATGTCAATATTGTGTATATTATGGGTTTATTTTGAGGGCGTTACACATATGGAGTACATCCCCTATCTCCTCCGAAACAAAGACACATATACAATGTGATAAAGTATATAATCACACGTATGGAGTACATCCCTTATCTCCTCCGAAACAAAGATACATATAAAATGTATTAAAGCAAATAAGCACATATGTGTGTAGTACATCCCCTATCTCCTCCCACACACTGGAGTACATCCCCTATTTCCTCCCAAACAAATATACATATACAATGTATTTAAGCAATTCATCACATACAATGATCAGTCAATACACATATTCGATGTATTATTCTAACCGTCATATTCAATGACGTGGTCCAGGTGATTAGTTTTAGTTTTCCCTAATCAACATATAGTGTCTACAACAATCAAGACTATCCTCCACCGATAGTCCAAAGCAGTTATTTCTAAACAGATCATAATATTATCAAACAGATAAATTATCAACAATTTCATAGGTGAGTGATTTATTCATCCAACTACACCATTCAATTCCATAATTCCCTAATTTCATGATTTCCAATTCAATTTCATATTCCCCCAAATTAATTATTCAAATTAATTATTTAACATAATTAGGGCATTTTCCCCCTTTTTCAAGTACCAACCCTAAGGCCCAATCTCACCTATCAAACCCACAAAAACTCATTTTCAAGACCTCATATACATATGGAACTTAAAATACAAAACCCCTCTCTTATATAACACAAATCTCAAACCCTAACTTCCAAAATCACCAAATCTCAACATTTATACTAAATGACTAATATTTATGTTAAAACTCATGAGTAGATCATCCCTACCTCAAGTTTAGAAGAGGAAGAAGGAAGAAAAACTCAAAAGTCGACGGAGGAGAAACCAAGCTTTGCTCCGATCAAAATGAAGCCCTCGACAAGCTCTACACTTTATCTTAAAGGAGCAAGGTGAGTAGAGGTTTTCAAACAAGTAGATCTAAGTCTTTGAGTGAAAAGTGCCTGAGAGAGAGAGAGAGAAGTGTTTTCACGTTTAGAGAGAGGAAAGAAAGAAAAAGTGAGAGAAAAGGTCAAGTGAGGGCCTTTATATAGTACTAGGTCAAAGATAGATAGAAGTCCCAAAGTCAACTCAAAATATCTAGTCAAAATATCCCCAAAAAGTAGGCCCAAACTGGTAGAAAAATCTGGGAAAAAGTCGCAGGTGTCGACCCCTGCAACAGTAGTGTCGACACCAAAGAGGAAAAAAAATCTGGGAAAGCTTTGACTGCACTGCAGGTGTCGACACCACCCCAGACTGATGTCTACCCTATCTTCCAGCAACCAACACACAGACAGAAAAGGGTCGACCCTCTCCCAGTCTGGTGTCTACCCTATGTTCCAGCAACCAACACACAGACAGAATAGGGTCGACCCTCTCCTAGTCTGGTGTCTACCCTATGTTCCAACAACACTCCCAGAACTTCATCAACAGGTAAGGGTCGACCCTAGGAAGGCTGGTGTCGACCCTAGAATGGAATTTCTAAGTCTCTAATGAACTTTTTGACAAGAAGAAGTGCGAATAACCAAATCTAACAAGTTTAAATCAATTTGTACTCCTCCAAAACTAAAGTACAACAACACCAAAGGTTCCTAAAATAGAATAAAGGGTCCAAATACATTTACCAAAAGCTTTAAAAGGCACAAGTGCTACACACAATTATTGGCCATTTTAAAGGAGCAACTTTCTTCCTTTCAAAACCTTAGAACCTCCATTAATCAAGAACTAGCAAAGTCAAAACACAATTTGACCTTCACAAAGAAGTAAAAACTCCATACATAACATTATCTTCTTCCAAGAATGTTTAGGGAACAATATAAAATAAGATAGTGGCAATATCTCATGTGTACTGACAAAACAATTTACTGAAGTTGGCAGAATAAATAAGGTTGATAATCAAGGCTTAAATTATGCATGTCTACAAATTTCTAGAGTTTCCAACTCAAAAATGAAAATCACAATCTCTCCACCAGACTATCTATATGCGGTGAGTTCTATTTATCAACCTCATTGAATACGAATACTGTTGCAGTAAAGTATTTTTACAAGCATCACTTCAATAGCAATTCCATAGAGTTGAATGTATATAAAATCAAGAATGAATGTACAGAAATCAGTAGAGAAAAATTATGGATATCTTCAAATAGTGAACACAAAAACATGCGAAGTTTAAAGGAACCTTACTTTTGAATCATTTTCATCAAAGATTTCACCAACAATTTCCTCAACCACATCTTCTAGGGTTACTATCTGTTTCATCCAAGGAATACAAGAAGAAGTTAAGTCCCAAATATGGACAGAAAAAAATGAATCCTTGAACATAATGATGAAAGGCTTAACACAACATATGTAAGCTACAAATTCATGGTATTACACATTAAGCATACTTTTTTTTTTTTTACTTAAACGGTATCTAAAGTTTGGGTGTATACACACTCCAACAGTTCCACCATATTCATTAAGTGCCACAGCCATGTGGACCTTCCTGATGCGAAACTCTCTGAGAAGGTTCCAGACTGACATTGAATCTGGAATATTGACAGTAAATCCATATATAATTCATTTACTTCTATGATTGTATGTTTATCAAGTCAAAAAAGGACACTAAACAAAAACTTGAAAACAAGAAGTCCACCCTTCTTCACAAAACAGTCTAATAAATTTCACAAATTAAACCAGATGATCAAACTTTAGGGTTTGCATTAATTTGTTTCAACCAATGAATTAATAGAATCTGAGCAATAATTTGATTTCGAAACCCTAAAACACAAAAGTTACGAATGCATGGAGATTGAGTAGCATAGCAAATGTTAATTTGGCCTCAGATGTTTCATCGCAACATTATTCATATAATTAATTCAATTATTAACTACAAATTCTATTGGCCACTATGAAGTGTAGCCATATTTTCCACGTGTCCAACACTAACATGCCTCGGGCAAGCCACAAGGTGTGTCCCATTTTTTCAATAATTTTTCTCTAGTTAGACACGTTGGGGACATGACACAAACACATGGATACACCCCAAGATACAATCATCTTTCCATGAGTTGTAAAAATAGTCATCATAAATTCATAATAGCCACCTAAGAAGCACAGACACTTCTATGGACGAGGCATGCCATGTCACATCTGACCCAGAGGAAGAGAAAGTGATAAACAAATTATCTACAGTAGTTTTAACCATATAACAAATTTTAAATATATTGGTGACTCTCAACCTTATTGTCTTCGTACGTAACAAGGACCACATCATGCCAATACCTAGGCAACCACATAAATTATGTACCGCCCTCAAAATAATACATAAAACCCATCTATTAAACATGCATTGATATAAGATAAATCAAGCATTTCCATTCATCAGAGTAGTTCTTACAACAGTATTACATGTTAACAACAAAAGCAAATGCCCTATGGGCTTACAGCTTTCCAAATCAACACTTGGTTTCACAAAAGAAGAGTACTAACTCTATACAGAATAAACCCTTGGCTTGATATACATGCAATACAAACAAAATAAACAAAAAGAGTCTTCAACCCTCATCATTATCCAAGCTATGTCCTTGGAGGTGGCATGCTACCTGTACCTGAAAATAATGTCCCATATAAGGTGAGCCAACGCCCAGTAGAGATATGCTAAACACAGTATGGGCAATAACTAAGACATTAGCGGTTGATAAATGTTCAATTCCCATAAATTAATTCATAACCACTGGGTTCATGTTTCACTTCGTTTTCCATTTCTCATCTTACAATAGATAAACATACTAGTTGTATCAACATCTCGACAGATAAGCGTACAAGCTGTATCCACATTTCAACAGATAAGCATATTAGTTATATCAACACTTCCAAAGATAAGCATGAGCTGTATCAACACTTCCATAGATAAGCATATAAGCTATATCAACACGTTAACTGACAAGCATATGAGCTATATCAGTGGAGTCCATCCTCTATCTCCTCCCAAGCAACATCCGATTTAGAGGTCCATCCCCTATCTTCCCTAAACCGTGGAGTACATCCCCTATCTCCTCCCCACACACACACACGTATATACACATAGGTCATATACTCAATCAATCAATACATAACGGTAATGTATTTTATCAACCGTCATACTCTATGACACATCCAATTGATTAGTTTTAATTTACCTAATCATCATGCATTGTCTACAATAATCAAAACTACCCTCCACCGGTAGCCCAAGCAATTATTTCTAAACAGATAATAAAAGCTCCAACAGATAAAATATCAATGTTTTCAAAAGTGAGCGATTAATAAATCAAACACCACTGTTTCACAATATAATGAGTCAATTTCATTATTCCCAACTCAATTCCAAATATCAACACATTACCCAGATTATTATACCAATTAATCTATACAACACAAATTAGGGTTTTCTACCCCTTTTCCAATATTAACCCAATGGTCCAAATATCAACAACCAACAACAATATCATCATTTTGAAACCAAAATACACGTTTTTAGAATCAAAATAACAAAACCCTCTTTTACCATTTTGAAACCCTAAGTCCCAAAATTACCCAACTTCAACACTTTATCAAAACAACCAAAAATCTATGTCAAAGGCCATAAGAGCGAGTAGGAATCCCTACCTCAAATTCGGAGCCCAAGGGAAGAAGATGACGAAAATGAAGATGCTCCAAATCCCAAAATTTTCAAATTAGAAGATAGCTCTCGACGATCCACACAACTTTTACAAAGGCCCAAGGTGAGGAAATCACTCTAGCTAGATCAATCCTAAGAGAGAAGTTAGGTTTTAGAGTGAGGTGCTCAACAATGGAGTTTTGGAAAAATAAGAGAGAAAAGGATGTGAAAAAGTGGTCCAAAAGTCGGATCTCAGTTTTTAAATAAGAGTCACCCCGCTCGAGCGTGGAAACCCCCGCTCGAGCGTCACTCACAGAATCCCGCTCGAGTGTCCAATCCGCCGCTCGAGCGGCGAATACACACTCCCAGGACTTTTGCAGAACCAGGTCCCCGCTCGAGCGTCCAACTCCCCGCTCGAGCGACACACACAAACTCCCGCTCGAGTGCCCAAACTCCCGCTTGAGCGTCCAGCCCTACAGAGGAGATACTGGAAGGGTGATTATCCCGCTCGAGCGCCAAAACCCCCGCTCGAGCGTACCAACAACAAAAGGGTCCCTGCTCGAGCGGACAGGCCAAAATCTGGGCAACTACTCTTGGTTCCCAAGCTTAACCAACCTGTTTCAAACCTGCCCAACACAACCCAAGACTCAAATACAAAGAGTAGAGGATGCAAACAAGATACACAACTACCAACTCCATGGAACCTAAGTTGCGGATATAATAATTAAAGAAAAGGAAAACCGGGATCGCTATAACCTCCCCCCCCCCCCCCCCCCCTAAAGAATTTCATCCCCGAAATTAAACACAAGTTTTTCAAAACAAGTTTTCTTCATTTCCAATAATATTACAACATAATATTAAACATTCCGACCCATTACCGGTCCGTCCCAACTCTTTTCAAGAGGCATTTCACATTATACAAAACAACCTGCATTATCAACATGCATTCCTTGAAATTTACCAATTTCAACTCATTTTCCACAATTTCATAACACATGCAATATTAATATCATGCTTGCAATCCCATAATTTACTTAACATACACAATGTTAAAACAACTTCCATTCACCAAAACATTTACAATGTTTTACAACTTAAGACATATACAATGCTCTTAAAGTTCAATATTATTATAAAATTTATTACATGATTACACATCAACAAACATGTCCGGATATTTCTCACGGACTTCCAACTCACGTTCCCAAGTGGCTTCTTCCACTCCGTGATGCTTCCACAAAACTTTTACCAAGGGAATGGTCTTGCCTCGCAAGACTTGATCTCGCCTATCCAAGACCCGAACCGGTCTCTCCTCATACGAGGCATCCTCATCTACCTCCAAATCGGTCCAATCCAACACATGGGACGGATCCGGCTCGTACTTCCAAAGCATACTAACATGAAACACGTCATGAACCCCGGACAACTGCGGTGGCAAAGCCAAACGATAAGCAACTTCCCCAATCCTCTCAAGGATCTCAAAGGGACCGATAAGCCGAGGAGATAACTTCCCACTCTTCCCGAACCTCATCAAACCTCGCCTAGGTGATATTTTCAAGAAAACATGATCACCTACCTCAAACGCCAAAGGCCTCCTCCTACGGTCGGCATAACTCTTTTGGCGACTCTGGGCTGTAACAAGCCTCCTACGGATAAGCTCAACTTTTTCCGTCGTCTCCCTAACCAACTTCGGACCCAACAAAGGTGCGTCACCCACCTCGGCCCAACAAACTGGAGACCTACACGGTCGGCCATACAAGGCCTCAAACGGTGCCATACCGATGCTAAACTGAAAACTGTTGTTGTAGGCAAACTCTACCAAGGGCAAGTGCCTCTCCCACGTCCCACTAAAGTCAAGGACACAACCTCGAAGCATATCCTCAAGGATCTGAATAGTACGCTCAGACTGCCCGTCAGTCTGAGGATGGTAAGCCGTACTAAAGGTCAACTTAGTGCCCAAGGCACTCTGCAAACTCTGCCACAACCTAGCAGTAAAACGAGGATCTCTATCTGAGACGATCGTCACTGGGACCCCGTGCAATCTCACTATGTCCCGAATATACAAGTCGGCGAGATGATCTACCGAATCTCTCACGCGCATAGGAATAAAGTGCGCCGACTTAGTCAACCGGTCCACAACCACCCAAATAGCGTCACTACCCCGCTGAGTCCTCGGAAGACCTACAACGAAGTCCATAGTGACATGCTCCCACTTCCACTCGGCAATAGGCAAGGGTTGCAGCAAACCCGCTGGCCTCTGATGCTCGGCCTTCACTTGCTGACAAGTAAGGCACTTCGACACGAAAACAGCCACATCTCTCTTCATACCCCGCCACCAGAACTGGCGACCCAAATCCCGATACATCTTAGTGCCTCCCGAATGCACCGCAAGACGTGAATGGTGAAACTCTCGGAGTACTTCCTCTCGGCAAGACTCCGGCACAAATAAACTGTCTCGGTATCTCACACTCTGGTCGGGATACACCGTCAAACCCTTCTCAACCTTCCCACTGGAGATCTTCTCTCGGAGGGATTCTACCTCAAAGTCACCCCTCTGTGCCTCTAACACTCGAGTCACGAGTGTAGGCTGTGCAACTACAGAAAACAAGGTCGCAGCCTCTACAGATTCGCCCAGAAGCAAATCAAACTCGCCAAGAGCACCCAACATCTCCCACTCCCGGATGGCTATACAAGCTACATCACTAATGGATTTCCTACTAAGGGCATCGGCCACAACATTGGCCTTCCCCGGGTGATAGTGCAACTCAAAATCATACTCCTCGATGAACTCCATCCACCTTCTCTGCCTCAAATTCAAGTCCCTCTGTGTAAACAGATACTTCACACTCTTGTGGTTCGAGAACACCTCGAGCTTCTCACCATATAGGTAGTGCCTCCAGATTTTCAAGGCAAAGATCATCACTGCTGCTAGCTCTAGGTCATGTGTAGGGTAATTCTTCTCGTGTATTTTCAGTTGACGTGAGCCATAAGCTACCACTTTCCCCTCTTGCATCAACACACAACCCAGACCCTCTCGTGAGGCGTCACAATAGACTGCATAACCCAACCCTCTCTCCGGAATAATCAAGACTGGAGCGGTGGTCAGTCTAACTTTCAACTCCTGAAACGACTTTTCACAAGTCTCACTCCATACAAATTTGACTCCCTTCCGAGTCAATCTAGTCAAAGGTGAAGCTAACCTGGAGAAATCCTTCACAAACGGCGATAATACCCAGCTAATCCCAGAAAACTGCGGATCTCAAACACACTCTTAGGCTGTGCCCAATCTTGCACTGCCTCTGTCTTGGATGTATCAACAGACACCCCTTCCCCGAAACCACATGGCCTAAGAATTTCACCTCTTCTAGCCAGAACTCACACTTCCCAAACTTAGCATAAAGCTTATGGGCTCTAAGTAACTCAAGCACCACTCTCAAGTGTTCCTCATGCTCCTCCTCCGAAGGTGAATAAATCAGAATGTCGTCCACGAAAGACAACTACAAAACGATCTAAGAATTCCCGGAAGATCCGGTTCATCAAATCCATAAACACTGCCGGTGCATTGGTGAGCCCGAATGGCATCACCAGAAACTCATAGTGGCCATACCGCGTACGGAATGCCGTCTTCGGAATATCCTCCTCCCTGACCCTCAACTGGTGGTAACCCGATCTCAAATCTATCTTAGAGAAACAACGGGAACCCTTCAACTGGTCGAACAGATCATCTATACGAGGCATAGGGTACTTATTCTTAACCGTAGCCCGATTCAATTTCCGGTAATCTATACATAGTCTCAAAGCACCACCTTTCTTTTTAACAAAGAGGGCCGGTGCTCCCCACGGCGAAACACTAGGACGGATATAGCCCTTATCTAGCAACTCCTGGAGCTGAATCTTCAACTCAACTAACTCGGCTGGGGCAAAACGATAAGGTGCCATAGAAATTGGCGCCGTGCCGGGCACTAGGTCAATAGAGAACTCAATCTCTCGATGCGGTGGCAACCCAACAAGATCCTCGGGAAAGACGTCCGAGTACTCACAAACCACCCTTGGCAACACAATCTGGGTCTCATCCACCTCACTAATCGAAAGATTAGCAAGTAGACCACTAAGCTCACTCCGCCCTCGCGAACCATACCCCGGTGGCAAAACACTACCAACCCGGTCCCCCAGAAAATGAAAACACTCTCCGCCCACGGTACAACAAGTGACCCTCTGGCGATAGCAATCAATAACTGCCCGGTATGACGATAACCAGTCCATACCCAAAATAACATCGAAGCCTTTCATAGGCATAACTACAAAGGAAAATGGGATTCTATGATCATCGACCTCTATATCACAACCCCTAACACCTTGTTTCAAGATCAATTCACCCCCAAGAGGTGACACTACACAAATAGGAGATGCTAACTGAGCTAACTCCAACTCCAAAACAGATGCAAATGCAGCAGACACAAAGGAATGAGATGCACCCGTATCGATCAAAACACTAGCAACTGAATTGCAAAACAAGAAGGTACCTCTCACGACAGATGGAGCCGGTACAAGATCCTGCGCGGTAACAGCATACACGCGCCCAGATGGCCTCTGATCAACCTGCTCACCCCTAGACTGCTGCACAGACTGGGACGAAGAAGCCCCCTGATTGGCCCTCGAGGCCTGACCCGACTGAGCTGGCTGCTGACCCTGAGTCTGCCTCAAACCAGATGCACCAGGTGTGCCACTCAACTGCGGGCAATACCTCTTCATGTGCCCTGGCTGACCACACTGATAACACGAGAGTGGCTGGCCTCTACCCTGACTCTGGCTCTGAGATCGAGCCGAAGAAGATGCTGCTCTCTGTACTCCTCCCCTCTGAGGACAAACTGGAGACTTGTGGCCCAGCTGGCCACACTTGAAACAGGTGATGTCTCCCTGACTGCCTTTCCCAGAACTAGCACTCGGTACTGGAAAAGTCGATCTAGAAAAGCTACCCTGAGACTGCTGAGGAGTGAAACCTCTCTGTCTCCTACCATCACTCTGCCATCCTGACTCCTCTTGGAGCCTTCTGCCCTTCCTCCTCCTCCTGCATCATAATCTCAGTATGGGCTGCAGCATCAACCAGACGCCCATAATCCCGAATCAAAGACCCTACTACTCTCAACTTGAGGCCACGCCTCAACCTTCTTCTCAAACTCAATGCAACGGCGTTCCTCAGACGCCACCAACTCAGGTGCAAACCTGGACAAGCTAGTAAACGATGCCTCAAACTCGGCCACTGAAGAACTGTTCTGCTTAAGCTGGCAAAACTGCTCCCTCAACCTCTCCTTAACTGCTGAAGACAGGAACTTCTCCTGGAAAGCATCTACGAAAGCCTCCCAAGTCCCTCCTATACGGCCCTTAGTGAACTTCCACCACTGACCCGCATCCCCCTTAAGCTGGAAAGATGCCAAGGTCACCTTCAGTGCCCCTCTTCGATGCCTAGCATCTCAAACGTCTTCGTTGTCTGTTCGAGCCATTCATCTGCCTTAAGCGGCTCTTTAGGATCACCTAAAAATTCGTCCGGGTTGGACCACAAGAACTCCCTCTTCAGAAAAGAAGGACCCGTATCTGCAACATGAACTTGAGCCTGATTCTCAGCTCTGAGAATGCCTATAGACTCCCTGAATGCCCCTGCTATCTCTCGGGCTAAAGCGCCCATAGCCTGCTGGCCTACTGGCTCGGCCACATTGGCATGGCCTACTCCCTCCTGCACTGCCGGAATCTGAACTGCCAGAATCTCCTGTACTACTGGAACCTCCTCTGGCACAGGCACTTCCTGCCTACCCTGCCTACCACGCCTACCGCGAACCTCGTCCTCGTCCTGACATCCTAATACAAGAAACAAAGACGTTAGCACATTATAAATGTGCCGAAGCTAAACACTCGCGTCTAATGCATTGGACAAAATAATTCATTCCACGTAAGCACATAATCACATAAGCATCTACGAATTTCATTCCTGGGATAATGTCCCAAAACGTTACCATAGTTCCGGTTGGAAGCAGCAGTGATCAATTGCCTTTCCAACAAGACTACTAGCAACTCAAGGGTCCAATCAACATCCTAGAAACTACATTCCATACCCACATAATCACATAAACATGTTATCATGCAAACATATAACACTACACTAAGTCTCTATCAAACGAGACGAACCCATTGTGATACTAATCACTTCCCACGTACCCAAAATATTCAAACCCGTTACGCTCTGATACCAAGTTGTAACGCCCTCAAAAATAACCCATTAAACATATAACAATGACTTGCATTATTAAAAGAAAACATTGCATTATCTCAAACATCAGAGTATTACGAAAAGAAAACATTACATATAACATCATAATAAATGCCCTACAGGCTTACATCTTGCCAAGCCAACACTTGGACACAAAAATATGAGTTCTAACTCAAATAATAAAGCCCTAGGCTTGAATGTTTACATGTAATTCCAATAAAAACAGAAAACTAATCTAATCTTCAAATCCAAGTCCTTCCAAGCTAAGTCCTTGGAGGTAGCTTATCACCTGAACCTGAATGATGTTCCATAAAGGGTGAGCCACAGCCCAGTAGAAAAATACTAAACCAAATATAAGCTTTGAATAAAGTCCTAGCATTCAATAGATGGTTAACCATGATAATTAATTATATCAACATACAGTCCTAAGACACTAATGTCTATGACACTTATCAATTTCCATTATTATCAATATGGTTCAGAACCTGACCAAACTTACAACTGTGATCTATATGGCATATTCACATTACATCCAATATCAACAACACAAATGAGACATAGGCTCATATCAAAACACTTCCATACTTCCAATATGATACACATTTTAGCGTTGTATCAATAATATGCAAAAACACTTCAATATCAATAAGCACACATAATAGTGATGCTAATGGAGTCCATCCCCTATCTCCTCCCAAACAAAAATACGGTTAAGAGGTCCATCCCCTATCTTCCCCTAACCGTAGAGTACATCCCCTATCTCCTCCCACACAATATGCATATGCAATGCTCAACTAATACATGTATGTAAACACATAACATATACATCTCACAATCAATACACAATGTCTGTATTAATTCAACAGTCAACATTAATGACTTAACCAATGTGATTAGTTCCAGTTATCCCTAATCCACATGCAATGTCTACAACAATCATGACTATCCTCCACCGATAGCCCAAACAGTTATTTCTAGACTGGAAATAAATAAATCAACAATTCAATAGGCAAGTGATTTAAATTAATCAACTATCCCCTCTAATCAATAATTTCCTCAATCTCATGAATTCAACTAATTTCCCCAGTTTTCTTTAAATTAAACATACAATTCAATTTAATACGACAACTAGGGTTTTTCCCAAAATTACCAAACTACCCCCAACATATTAAAATGCTAAAACTTAGAACAAAACGTATATATTGGAGTAGGAGATCCCTACCTCGAAGAAATAACCCAAAAGAGAAGACGAAGATGCTGACCCAAACTCCAAAGTGCTCCAAACCCAAATTATTCAGATTAAACTGAAGCCCTCAACCCCCTCTAACTTTTTAATAAAGGATCTAGGTAGAGAAACACTCTAATACTAGATGAAACCTAGGGTAGAAGGTGTGTAGGGAGAGAGAAGGGTCGGACCTAGGGTTTGGAAACAAAAAGAGATAGAAAACTGATTAAAAAACCCGCTGCTGCCTATTAAACTGAACAGGCTCGCTCGAGCGAAGACATGGTCGCTCGAACGACCAGACACAAAATCCACGCTCGAGTGAAGAAAAGCTCGCTCGAGCCAAAAACTCGATGCTTCAGGTCTGCAACCCAGAAGCTCGCTCGAGCGAAGAAATGCTCGCTCGAGCAAAGAACTCGAAAACATACACCTCGCTCGCTCGAGCGAAGAAAAGCTCGCTCGAGCCAAGAAACATATCTCTCAGGTCCTAAGCCCAGACGCAGACTCTCGCTCGAGCGACCAAACCCTGGCTCGAGCGAAGAACAAAAACAACAGCTCGCTCGAGCGACCAACTCCTCGCTCGAGCGAAGGTCCAAAATTCTGGACAGCAACACTTGGTTTCCAACCCAACCAACCTGTAACAAAACCTGCCCAACTCAACCCATAACTCAAAATCAAAGAATTAAAGAACAACAACAACAATACACAATGCCTGAATCCACGGAACTTAAGTCCGGATACAACAATCTAAAGGAACAAGACCAGGGTCGCTATAATTTTTGTGCAAGAAAAGATGTGGTGTTTCCGCCTAACTGAAGGCCTGTAAGTGTGTGCAGAGAGCATAATGTGCTCATTTGTTGTGACTTTGATTGTAAGCCAAGGGCTTTGTATGTATGGGTTTGAATAACCGTTTTGTGTAACTAGGCTCAAGCTTTGGAAACTTATATAGGGTATTTATTTGTTTTATGTTATTTTGATTTGAAGTAAATGTATCATCATTTGGGCACGAAAATTGGGGCGTTACATTTATGATAATACACTGTCATTTTATGTCATGTGTCTAACTTTCATTTTTCAATCGGCATAGGCAAAAACCATCAACCTAAGGTTATCATGGTGTTCTAAAATATGGCCCCTTCTACATAGAAAATTTTCCTTTGTAAATTCAGAGTTTAGCCCCCAAGCAGAGATTAAAAAAGCAAAGAAATTAGGGGGTCCCTATTACAACTTTTTGAGTTAATCATACAAGTCATAAATGGCAACTACAATGACTTTGTGAAAAACAAAAACTACTATAAAAGATATGTCTTCTAACAAGCTCATAACACCCTCTTTAACCTTAGTTTCCTTCAGTATGGAGCTCCAATTCCCACCCATTCCTCCCCTCTTAGCCTCCCCTCCTATTTATCTTCATTCTAGTCAAGAACATGAAGAGATTCAAACCCAAAAACTCTATTCCAAAACTAACCCCAGGTCCAAGGAAACTACCTCTCATAGGAAACATGCACCAACTTCTTTGCTCGTCACTAGCCCATCACACATTGAAAAAATTGGCCACAAAATTTGGACCCTTGATGCACCTCCAACTCGGCGAAATGTCCACCATCGTTGTCTCTTCGCTAGAAATCGACAGAGAGGTCATGAAAACACATGACGTAGTCTTTGCGCAAAGGCCTTACTCTTTTGCTTCTAGGATTCTCTCGTATGATTCTCAAAACATTGTCTTTTCCCCGTATGGCGATTATTGGAGGCAAATGTGAAAATTTTGAATAATGGAGCTTCTGAGCGCAAAGCGAGTCCAAACATTTCGAGTAATTAGGGAAGAGGAGGTCTTGAATCTAGTTAAATCGATTTCTTTAAAGAAGACATCGCCGATCAATCTAAGCAAGAAGATTTTCTTGCTCACATATGGCGTTACTACTAGAGCAGCTTTTGAGGGGAAAACTAAAGGCCAAGAAGAGTTTGTTTCGATTGTGGAGGAAGTTGCAGACTTGATAGGTGGTTTCACCATTGTTGACATGTACCCATCGGTGAAATTGTTTCAAGTGATCAGTGGAATACGACGTACACTCAAAAAGATGCATAAAAGGATTGATTAGATACTTGAAAACATTTTGAATGAGCATAAAGAAAGAAAGAGAATAACAGAAAGTGGTAAAGGGGAAGCAGAGGAGGATCTAGTTGATGTTCTTTTAAGAATTCAGAAGCATGGTGACCTTCAATTTCCATTGACAGACAACAACATCAAAGCAGTCATCTTGGTTAGTATGTTTTTATTTGTCTATATCATTTCAATGTTCACACAAAATATAAAAGTTTTCTTTTCATAGCACATGATATAATAATAATTAATTGCCAAGCAAAAGTGACACCATGGTCTAGAAAATAGGTAATGACTTGATTAAGCAGTCTATGAGCAATCTTCACTCACTCTGCAATTTTTTCTTTGTTTTTGTTTGTTGTGTTTATTTTTTTATTTATTATTTTTTTTGGTTTGTCCGCGGGCAGGGGGGGGCGGGGGGTGTTGTCAAAAGTAAAAAGTATTTTTTTGTGCAATCCCAAGTGGGAAGTAAGTCTTTTATCTTTGATTTTGTTTTTTGAGTGTGTGTGTGTTTTTTTGGGGGGTGTTGTCAAGAGTAAAAAGTATTTTTTTGTGCAACCCAATTGAGAAGTAAGTCTTTGTATCTTATTCGTGAAATTAAATACCTGAAATTTCACTCACTTTGCAATTTTATCTTTGTTTTTGTTTTTTGTGTTTTTTTTTGTGTTTTGTGTTTTTGTGTTTAGTGTTTTGTGTTTTTTGTGGGTGTTGTGAAGAGTAAAAAGTATTTTTTTGTGCAATCCCAAGTGGAAAGTAAGTCTTCGTATCTTATTTGTGAAATTAAATACTTGAAATTCAACAGATTCTTAGTTTTCTTATATTTTATTGAATTCCCGACAGTATCAATAGCATGATTAATGGATACGACATACGTGCCAAGACCAAAGTCATTGTCAATGCTTAGGCAATCGGCCAAGACCCCAAATATTGGAACGAAGCAGAGAAATTTGGTCTCGAGAGATTTCTTCACAGTGAAATTGATTTCAAGGAGAGAGATTTTGAGTTTATTCCATTTGGTGCTGGAAGGAGGATATGTCCTGGGATTTCGTTTGCAATTCCTAATATTGAGCTTCCACTTGCACATTTGTTGTATCATTTCGATTGGAAACTCCCTGATGGAAAGAAGTATGAAGAACTAGACATGGAAGAGGACCTTGGTTTGATTGTGAGAAGAAAGAATGATCTAATCTTGATTCCCATTGCTTATGATCAATCCTCTTTTTTCTGTTGAATAAGATCACAAAGAATACACGCTAGATGCTAATTTTGTATTGTACACACTACTCTACATGAGCGAATTCTGAAATAATGTCAATGTTTCAAATGAGTGATTATTTTAACAGATCATATTTATTGTGTTTTTTGCTTTGTCGGATCATATGTATGTATGTTCAACCAATTTATGCCTTTTTATATAGTAGAAGTGTATGAGGAGCTTAGAGTAGATGAAAATCTCTAACTTACGAATAGCAAACTCAAAAAAAGCAAAAATTACATTTTATTAGCCCACATATCAAAACTAAACCAATGCAGTAGTAATATGAAAAGCTGAAGTGTTCTACTCTATTTTTCATTTAATTCTTACACTAGGATCTCTGCAGGAAAAAGTCAAAATATTCAGTTTTATTAGGAGTTTTCTCACTATCCACATATGTTTGCTAGCTTAATTAAAGTGTTGGAGTGACTTATTTTTGTAGGATAAAATTACTACTTAAAAAGTTGATTTGTCTGATAAATGCTAAAAATATTTACTTTTTTTTATTGAGAAAGTTTAGGTGGGGTTTGAATTTTTTAAAAAAAATCTGTAATAGATTTATATATATATATATATTTATTTCTTTTACTTTTTAAATCCATAATAATTTTTTTTATTAAAGGTAAAAAAACATCTCAAAAATATGATTTTCTTTAGTACTCATCAAACAAGGTGAGAGTTTCTTTTAAAAAAATGATTTTTAAATTACTAAACAAGTCAAAATCTAACTTAATTTTTTGGGACATTCATTTATAAATCCGTTTTCACATACTTATGTTCCATTTAGTTCAAATAATTTTTTTATGTTCTTATAAGTCCTATGGGTGATATTATTACCAAAATACCCCTAATAATAATAATAATAAGGTGAAACGCGCATTAATGTTTATATTGACAGTGTGAATGTTCCATAATATGAACTTTCACACTGTCAATGTGGATATTCACACTGTCAAATTTATTTTATGTGAATATTCATATCACCACGTTGTTAAAGGTTTAAAAATATTTATAAAGCTAACTTTTTTCATAAAATACTTTAAATATGAGAATTAAGATTTGGTTGAAGAAATGTCCAAAATAACATGACTTATTGGAATACAAGAATATGTTATGAACTAATTGGGATATAAATACTTCAGACATGATTTTTAAATAAATTTTTCCTTTTTTTTAATGATCAATAAAATAATAAATTTTTGAAAAATTACCTATAAATCTCATATTGAGGAATGGTGATCCGTTTAATCTTAAGAATTTTCTTATAGACCAATTAGTCTCATTAATTTGGAAAAATAGATTTAATATATTATTTGGAAATTGGGTTTACAGTTGTACCTTTATTTATGTTATTTTTTATTTATTTATTTATTTTGTGTGTGCTAGAAATGTAAGATACACAACATGTGAGAATCAAATTTTGGATAAATTTTTATATGGGAATGTTTTTATTTGAAAGGACTTGAAATTTGAGATTCTTCAAACATTCTAAAAGGAGTGCAAAATTGACTTGAAAAATATGAAAATTTTCAAACATTTGGGCAAATGTATATTTTCAAATTGTAACACTTCAATGTAATACTCAAACGTAATACTCCAAAAACAACTCATCCGTGTACTTTTTCCAAACGTAACACTCCAATGTAACACACAAAAAAACTCCTTAATATACTTTTTCCAAATATAACACTCCAATGTAACATTCTAAAAAAAGATGTGGAATTCTTCAAATCATTCCAAAAGAATGTGCGATTCTTCAAACCATTCCAAAAGAATTACAAAAATTTCTTATTAAGTTTTGGGCAAATGTATAATTTCAAACTTGAGTGTTACGTTTGGAAAAAAATACACTAAGTAGTTTTTTAGTGTTTTTCTGTGTGTTATATTAGAGTGTTACGTTTGGAATTACATTGATTAGAGTGTTACGTTTGATAAAAATACATTAAAGAGATTTTTTGGAGTGTTATGTTTGGAAAAAAGTATACTAAAGAGATTTTTAATATGTTACATTGGAGTGTTACATTCTTATATGTAATGTGAGATTTGTTTCAGAAAGAGAAAAAATCCAAAACCTCTATAATGTGGATTGCCTAAATGTTTAATTTCATATTTAAAGAAAGGGGAATTGACCCACAAATCCCAAAGGTGGAATTGTAATCTAATCAGTCCCATATTTAGTTTTGTACACCCAAAGGTCCCATTATTTGGGGGTGGACAGTTTTGCCCATGAATGTATTGTTTTTGATTTAGTGATATTATGTATGATAGATGTGGGTGTATGTAACGTTTGGGGAAAGCTTACTATAGCTTTTTTAAGGTTTAGTAGTGTATGTAGGGGTGTCTACGTTTTTGATGACCCACACGGTGGTGGCCCACATCATTTTTTGAAGCCCACATTTGAAGACAACCCACGGTTGTGGTGCAGCCCGATCAGTTGTCCCATCAGTCCTTTGCAGCGTTTCCGCAGCCCCTTCCTCTTCCCAACTTGGCCATGCTTCTCCGCCACGCTACCGTCGAATCTCATAATTCGAATTCGATCCCCGTGAATGTTCCTCTTCTATCCCCCAAAGAACCGCCTTGCAGTAGATGTGGAGAGGAGAGAGAAAGAGCCGATGCTGCTGATGTCACCACCCCCACCCCCACCCCCACCCTCACCCTCACCCTCACCCTCACCCTCACCCTCACCCTTATCCCCATCCCTACCTTTGAAAGTTCATTTGCTTCCTATGGCTTCCGAAAAAATAAGGAGCATGTTGACACTCAGCAATCTAGGATGATATGTAAACATCGAAAAATGATTGTGAACGTTAGATTAAAAAACAAGGAGGACTCCTTAGACTGCGAACATTGAAAGTTGGAACATTAGATTGCTAACATAGATTGCGAACATTAGTTTGGGGTTTGCGAACATTTCTGTGGGTTTGCGAACATTAGATTGCCGTTGTTTTTTTTATCGTAAAATGTGATTGCCGTCGCCCACATTTGAGTAAGCCACATTTGAAGCAAATCATCAACTGCATAGACCTAAGGCCCTGGAAGCAATTCGAACGTCAACGGTTTGCGAACATTAGATTGTTGTTGTCGTTATTGTTGTTTGGGGTTTGGGCAAGGTGTTTTGCCGTCGACGCTACGAACCCAATGTGGGAGACATTTCTGTGGGAATTGACATTTTGAAAGTTGGAACATTAGATTGCGAACATTAGTTCGGGGTTTGCGAACATTTCTGTGGGTTTGCAAACATTAGATTGCCATTGTTGTTATTGACATTTTCTGTGGGGATGTGTGTTGTGTTTTGTCTGCTGTAGCTATGTTGGAGTAGTAACGTGGGGTGGCATGGCGTTTGTTGTGTGTGGATGTGTATTGCAACATGTGTGGTAGGTGAGTTTTTTTTTTTTGATGAATGTATGCAGTGTTGGCATGCGTGAATATAGGTTGGAACTTTTGTGCTGGGGTATGCGTGAGAAAGGGTAAAAATGTAACAACCCTCGTCACTGTTTACCGATTAATTACCGATTACTGCTAAACTGAGACTGATTTAGACTGATAATTGAACTGATTAAAATATTGAACTGACTGATTGAAACCTGGAACTAAATTGATTGAGTATATCTGTTTAAGTGCATTTCTATCTGTTACCTGTTTGATTATCTATTCGTGTTCTTATGTTTAAACTGCGAATTGAAAGCCTTATCGGCCCGAATCGGAAATCGATTAGTGTTTCATGATCATCATAATTTATGTGAATTTATGGTGTAATTATCTGAAAATCGATTTGGTATGATTAAATTAGTTTAAATGGTGTTAAATTGCATAGTTTGACTTAATTACATTAGTGCCACTTAGTGGCCACTATACCAAATATTGAGGGACTTAGGCTTGCATTGCCCAAAACATTTTCCTCAGCCTCATTTCTTGTTCTTGCCGACATAGAGAGAGAGAGTAGGAGACTAGAGTGAATTCATCTTGTAATGCTTGGAAACTGAGAGGATTGGAAGAGTTCTTGATCACTTGAGCTTCTACTCTTGTGTTTGGAGACTTAAGGTAGAATCTAGATCTTCTTGTTCATGGAATCAAGTTAGTTTGTGCATGGATCGTGGTAGTTTATAGAGTTAAGCCATGAATTGGTTCAATAGTGTTGAATTAGAGCTCAATTGTTGCATGCATGTTTACATCCTCGAGTTTTGATGTTGTTCTTCATGAAAGTGTACATGCATGTTCATATTTTCACATGGACCATGATTTCACCATGTTTTTTTAGGATATTGATTCATTAGAGCATGAAATTGAAGCTTTGAAATGGATTAATTCATACATGGTTGCATGTTCTTCATGTTCATGAAAATTGGTTTGAAAATGTATTTAATTGAGTTACCTTTGGGCTTTGATTTCTCAAATTGAGCTTTGAAACATGTTATCCTATGTGTTTACAAATGTTTTCCAGAAATTTAGCCCAAGAGGATCGATTTTGATACTTTAGAACTTGGTTTGAGCTTGGAAGTTCAAATCTGGAAATTCCAGATTTTGGACTCCCGCTCGAGCGGGGAAAGTGGCGCTCAAGCGGGGAATTCGAGCATCCAGTACTTCGCATTGTTTTCTAGTCCGCTCGAGCGGAGGAAGGAACGCTCGAGCGGAGGCATGTGTCTCACGCTCGAGCGGGCGTCGAGCGTCCGTCGAGCGGAGATTTCACCTATCCAGTACTTTTACAGTATGCTCGAGCGAGAGATTTGCTGCTCGAGCGTGTACCTTTGTTGCATGTCCGCTCGAGCGGGGAAACCCACGCTCGAGCGGGACTCTGTTTTCCTGAAAATTTTGAAAATGCTTTTAAAATACATCTTTGTATCCTCATCCCATCCTAGGCATTCTTAGGCCTAGTTTAAGACATCTTAATGAGGATATAGATGTAGAACACACCGAAGCAATTACGGATTAAGTTATTATCTTTCCCAACTGTGTAGCTTAGTGTGTGTTCAATCTGTAAACTGTGTAGGGTTGGCTTTCCGAGGGGACGCTCTAGCTTACTTTAGCCCAGAACTCTGTGAGTAACAATTGTGTAAAGATATGTTCAAAATGATTATCTTCTGAACAATCGAACTGTACTGCTTTCTGAATTGATTACTGTTAACCGAATGAATGTATGTCCTATATATTGAACTGTATTGTGGCATCCTTAGCATCTACTGTTCACTGTTACTGTTACAGAGATCTCTGTCGGTTCTCTAGTTGGAACCACTACTGTCTACTGACTGATGGCCATCATTTACTGTTCGGTCTTTAAGACCTACTGTTTACTGTACTGCTATGCTAATGGATGTACCACATATCACTGAATGACTGAATGACTGGAATACTGATTTGATGAACTGTTTTCACTACTGAAAGGACATTCATTCTTAACCCCTTTACGCATTATGTTATTCACTGGGCTTTAGCTCACTGCTCATATATATATGTAGGTGTACAGGCACCAGACCGCGGCTAGAAGCGTCGGGGTAAACTCCAGTTTTGTCAAGCCAACCTATGCGCCTCACTACGAGGTTCCGAGCCTGTCAAGCTACGGCTTAGGGGTGTTTTAATTTCCCCCGTCTATCTCTGTACCTGTTTTGTATTATTGTATAGCACTGTACTGTACTGTCTAATAGGGACTTAGTCCCTGTTCTGATCGACTGAGAATGTTGTATATACTGTTCTGTACTGTGTTTATATGTATATGTATAAAAGGTCTTTTTGCATACAGACTGTCACAGCTCATTGGACATTGTCTATTTACTGTATTGGCTTCCGCCATGCCCCTGTACTCTGTTTTACTGTCTTACTGTTAAGCAGGCCTTCGGTAATCTCGGATTACTGGCCGGTTACGGTGCTAAACCCATAGGGACGGGTTTGGGTCGTGACAGAGTGGTATCAAAGCGATACTTGACCCCGAGTCATCCCGCACACACGTGTCCAAATGAGCTATAGGGTGTCCTAGAAAAGTAATAGGGCATTACATGAGCATGACAAGCGTGTGGCTATGACATGACTGAATATATGCTAATGTGTTAAACTGTTTAAGTATGCAACTGTTTATGTTTATAATTGCTATCACTGCTTATAGTGAAATGGATAATGCAAGAACTATAAATGAATCTGAATCCTCATCCATTGAGGCAAGAATGGCAAGAATGATGGAATTGATAACTGCAAGACTAGAGCAACAACAGAATCAACAGCCCCCACCTCCTCCTCCGGTACAGCCGGAACAGAATGTTAATGATGGGGACATAATTGCTCTCACCCAGAAGTTCAGCAAAATGAAACCGCCATCCTTTCAGGGAGGCCTTGAACCGCTAAAGGCTGAAGCTTGGGTGCTTGAAACAGAAAAGTTGTTTGAAGTATTTCCGTGCTCTGAGGCGCACAAAGTGTTGCTAGCTACCTTCACCCTACAAGAAGAAGCTAGAAGGTAGTGGATGTTGGTCCGTGATACAAATACTGTTATGACTTGGGCTCAGTTCAAAGGAGCCTTCTTCGAAAAGTATTTTCCCCAATGTGTCAGGGACAGAAAAGTAACTGAGTTTGAACAGCTGAGACAGGGTACAATGTCCGTTGCTGAATATGAAACAAAGTTCACCGAGCTTGCTAGATATGCACCGCATATGGTAGACACTGATTACAAGAAGGCCAGGAAGTTTGAAGGCGGCCTGAATGTTGCAATACTCGACAGAATAAGTGTTTTAAAGCTACCAAACTACGTAGGTGTTCTCGACCGAGCATTAATGGCTGAGTCGAACATCGAAGCAGTGAAACAATCTGAAACACCAGTATTTGAATGGCATGGTAAGAGGCAGGGTTTTAAGTTCAAGAAAGGCAAGAACAACCCGCTGAACAAAAAGCAAAATACAGGGTCAATGACTACATCTAGTCAAGGGAACCGTTCCATCCCGCCTTGTTCCGAATGTGGTAAGAATCATAAGGGAGTTTGTTATAAAATTTCTGGTGCTTGTTACAGGTGTGGCAAGGTGGGCCACATGGTTAAAGATTGCCCCTCTGCACCTCAGGGCAATAGCAAAGCTGCACCAAGCGCAGCAGCATCAACTATTGCACCAAAACCGAACCCCAAAGCTACCAGGAAAGAGCCTATGAAGCAGGGCCAAGTGTTCGCCCTAGTACCGGGAGACGTACAAAATATTGAGACCGTTGTGTCAGGTATCCTCTCTATTTGTACTCAAAATGCATATGTACTGATTGATTCGGGGTCTACACATTCATATGTGTCGCATGCCTTTTCACGAAAATTGAATAGACCCTTAAAACCCATGAATTACCTATTAGTTGTATTTTCACCCATTGGGGGATCTATGACTTGTGCATACATGTACCCTGCTTGTGAAATTATTGTTGGAGATGCACATTTGTTTATTGACTTACTGCCTCTGAACATTGATCATTTTGATGTAATATTGGGGATGGACTGGTTAACGAAATATCATGCCACTATAAACTGTGTAACGAAACAAGTAGTTTTCCGTCCACCGGGTTTGCCTGAATTTGTGTTTAGTGGGATTGGAGTAATACCTCCTCCGCATTTGATTTCATCTGTGAAAGCTGTCAAATTGATTAGAAAAGGGTGTAAGGGGTATTTGTGTTCTGTATTGACTGTATGTACTGATGATAATGCTAATGTGAACAGTATTCCCATAGTCAGAGAGTTCCCAGATGTTTTTCTAGATAATCTGCCAGGGGATTTGATTGACAGGGAGATTGAATTCACCGTTGATGTGATTTCGGGAACACAGCCAGTATCTAAAGCTCCTTATCGAATGGCTCCAACTGAATTGAAAGAATTGAAAGTGCAACTGCAAGAACTGTTAGACAAGAAGTTCACTGTTACTGTGGCATCCTTAGCATCTACTGTTCACTGTTACTGTTACAGAGATTTCTGTCGGTTCTCTAGTTGAAACCACTACTGTCTACTGACTGATGGCCATCATTTACTGTTCGGTCTTTAAGACCTACTGTTTACTGTACTGCTATGCTAATGGATGTACCATATATCACTGAATGACTGAATGACTGGAATACTGATTTGATGAACTGTTTTCACTACTGAAAGGACATTCATTCTTAACCCCTTTACGCATTATGTTATTCACTAGGCTTTAGCTCACTGCTCATATATATATATGTAGGTGTACAGGCACTAGACCGCGGTTAGAAGCATCTGGGTAAACTCTAGTTTTGTCAAGCCAACCTATGTGTAGACACCCCATTTTTGACCGCCCTCAAGACTTGGGCATTACTGATGGTTTGCATGGTGGAGAAGATGTGCAGGGCGAAGGTTTATTTCTTCGGCAAGGAGAGAGACAAATCTCAACTTCACACCCTATTTTGGACCAAAGCTATTTTGAATGGTTTTTAGACCTTAAAACCCTCTCTTTCAAAACATTTTTTGAAATAAAGTTTCTGCGATGTTCCGAGGCTGGCATTTTGTCAAACGTTGTGCTTTTCGGTAAACCGAGTAAGGACAAAGTGGAAATGGATGAAAGAGAGATGAAATCTTTGAAAAATCTTTCAAAACACCTTGCTTAGGGGTTTGAAGTTGAAGAAAAGAGGAGAAGAGGGGAGAAACCAAGTTGGAGAAGAAGATAGGCAAGAATTGCTAAGAGAGGGACGGGTAGTCCTCGCTAAATCAAGCTTATTTGTCTATACATTTGGAGTTAAGCTATGAGGCCACCACCGTTGGAAAGAAGACTTCCGGGGCTTCATTTTTCGTTCAAGAATCTCTTAAATCCGAGACCGGAGGGCGGAGATATGATTGGTTGAAGTTGGGCATAATCCCGATTGGACCGAAACTGAGCAGCCTTCACTAAAACAAGAATAACTTTTTGCACAGTTGGAATTTTAATGCAAGGTTTGCACCATTGGAAAGCTAACTTCCGGGGCTTCAATTTTGACACAAGAATGACCTAAAAAGGAGTTCATATGAAGACGTTATGCCCGTTTGAAGTTGGACCTGCAGAGTAGATTTTTCCTGCCGACCGGCCAAAACAAATGGCCGACCGACCAAATAGATGGCCGACCGGCCAGAAAATATGGCCGACCGACCAAGTTTGCTAGCCGACGACCTTCTGTAGTATTCTACAGATTGAATGGATGCCAGCTGTGCCAGCTGGAATGCGCAGACTCTGCTCCCCATGCACGTGTGTGGCCTTTTTGAGCCTTTGCACCCCTTTTGATCCAACCTTTTGCACCCTTTTGATCAAGCTTCTTGAGGAAGCTTTGACAAAGGGTCAAGCTTCCTCAAGAAGCTTGCACCCTTTGGGATAGCTTCTCTTAGAAGCTTGGACCCCTTTGACCCTTTGTAGCTTGTCTTAGAAGCTTAGTCTTGCCTATATAAGGAGCTCTCCTCCTCCATTGTAAAAGGTTGGTTGGTGGAGCAAAAAACCAGAGATATATAGATATATATCTGATATATATACACACTCTCCTCCATATCCTCCATAGCTCCCTTCTCCAAAGCTCAAAAGTCCATTACTCTTGGCCCTTTGCACTACAACACCTAGCACCACCCAACCACCTCCATTCTAGCAGCTTGGAGGGTCTTCTCAGAGGCTAGGAGACACCACTTCTCAAGCCAAAGGGCAGCTAAGGGTTGGTCTACAAGGGTGAGTACCTTTTCCCTTATTTTGAGCCCATTTTTGTATCCTATCTTAGCCATTCTTGCTTGTATATTTGAGCTCCGGCCATAACTGAAAGTAGCATTTTTTTTAGCTCTATTTCATCTTTCATTAAGGGCCTCTCACTGTTTGAGGCCTCCATTTTGCACTTACTTCATTATCCCTCTTATATGCCTATTTCTTGTGTAGCATTTTAGGCCTGTGTGTAATCTGTTTTGAAGCATGTTCTAAACTGTAAATAGGCTTATTTTGAGCCCTTCTTAAACATTGTAGAAGGGATCATCACTGTTTGAATCCTCCATGTGCTACTTGCTTTGATATACATCTTTTGACCCCATTTCTTGCATGAGAATTTTTCCATACTTGTGTCTGTTTTTGTGGCTTGACATAAACTGTAAAGTATCATGTTTTGGGCCTCTCTTCAACATTGTAGAAGGGCCCTTCTCTGTTTAGGGTCAGAATCTGTTAGTTGCTTCATTATCTTGCTTTCAGGGATATTTTTGTATGCTAGTTTAGCCCCATATGTACTCACTTTTTGGCCATGCTTAAAACTATAAACATGCTTGCTTTGGGGCTGCCTTACTTCTGTCTTTACACTTCATGTTCAAATAATGCATGCATTGCATAGCTATAGGTCATTCTGTATGCCAAATTTCATGTTCCGGGACTCGTTCCATGCATCGGGTTTCATTTTATCATGTTTCGGGGCTGTTTTGCATCTCATCTTGCTACTGAAATTTGCGTGATAGTATGTCATATTCCATGTTTTGCCATGTCTTGTTAGAGTGGCATTCCGTGCCGTAGGTTCGGTCCTCGGTTTGCGTGCACGCGTGCACGCATCTCGAGTTGTCTCTTTTTTTTATCTTATGGCCTCCTATGTGAGTGTGGCTGAGGTCAACTTGTATTGGTGTAAGCCCATCTTGCATTGTGTATGCCATGTTACAATGCGTTGTGCATGTTATGTTGTTGCATTGCGTCATGCCATGCATGCTTGTTCACATACTCATATTACATACTTAGCTCGCATGCTTAGGTTGCATTTGGCATGCATCCCTTGCCTCTTGATCAAGCATGATAGAGGTTGGGGCCTTTGATGTGTTTTGTGCTTGCATTTCATTTGATATCAAAGTTGCTAACTTGGCTTTTGGGTCATCATGCATTGAAATGCGTGATTGATGGCCCGAGAGTCGAGGGCCACACTCCCTTGAGTCCATTACATGATAGGGAGTGTGTCCGTGCATACATTTGCCTGAAAATTCCATGCCATACACTGCTTGCCCTCTGCTGCTGTCAATTGCAGGTTCTGCAGGAAGCTTTGGCCGGTCGGCTAAATATAGTGCCGACCGGCCAGTAATCTGTGGCCGATAGATTAAAAGGTGGCTGGTGATCATCCCATTTGGCCGGTGGTGTTTTTACTTGGTCGGTGGTACTCCTCAACATCCAGAGAGCATACCCTTGGACTTTGGCAGTCCTCAGAGGAGCAGGGTAGTGTAAACAGAGGCAACAGTGCTATGGCAGCGAGTTTCCGGGCGAGACGAGCATGCGTGCATCCTCTTCCCGAGGCCTTTTACTGCTTTCAGTAGTTTAATTAATTTGTTAATTAATGAGGTGGTCTGTAACATTTAATTAGCTTGTAGGTTAATTAAATTTGTATATTCTTTTGGTCCCTCCGAGTGAGGGCGTATTTGTAATAAATGTGCGTAAGTGTGTGTATGTCTTCCAACCTCACGTCTTTCTTCCCTTTTATTTACCTGTTTATGATGGTAGACTAGGGCATATTTAAATTAGCATATCTTATGCAATGCATGCGTGCATCCATCCATTTGTTTTACATGCACTAGGGCCCGGCACATCATGCAAACCGCATTGTACTTCAATTCCCAATTTGAATATGTGTTATTTGTAGCATTTCACATGTCATGTTTAGGTTAGCCGAGCCTACCCTAATTGCATTTTGTATGTGTTGCATTAGCCATTTTAACATGAGCTAGGATCATGCATTGATTGCTAACTAGCTTCTATTTTGGCTTGGAGTACTAGGTAAGCTTTTATGCTTTAGCATACCGCATGCGTGTGAATGTTGTCATAATAGCATGATTACCATGAGGCTAGCTGTTTATGTGATATAACTGCTTGAATGCTTGTGGATGGAGGTCGAGTTACCTAAATTGGAATAATGCATTAAAACTGTGAGTTTTAAGCCCACTAGATAGTGGCAAAACCATCTTTTCTAAAGTCCACTCGGGAGTGGCAAAACCTACATTTTAGCCTACTTGTGAGTAGCAAATCATTTTCAAAACGAACATGAAGTGTTTTGTTCCAATTTGGGCGATTCGGTCTATACTTGTTTGCTGTGCGCATAACATAGTAATTCTAGGCTAATAACCGGAATAAGAACACATAAACGTTTTCAAAATTGGATATCACGATTAGTAGAGGCCGGTCTTCGGACCGGGCGAGAGGGGGTGCTCATAGCTGACCTTCCCCAATCGTACCCAAGTTCCCGAGCCGAGGCAACTTTGGTGATGACGGACACGTGGCCTTTGGCACCGAGTCGGGGTTTCCTAAATTTCCCTATTAAAAAATATTTAGGTGGCGACTCTGTATCTGGCAAAGCAGTCCATGTTTGGCACTTCTTTTCAAAAATTTGTTTTTCTCAAAACGATTTGTCGGATTTGGACTCTTTGGTTCAGGTTAAGAACCGACAACAAAAGGGAGTCCGAACTGTAGAGTGAAGCCCAAGGGCATGTCTACACTATGCGCTTCACTGCGAGGTTCCGAGCCTGTCAAGCTACGGCTTAGGGGTGTTTTAATTTCCCCCGTCTATCTCTGTACCTGTTTTGTATTATTGTATAGCACTGTACTGTACTGTCTAATAGGGACTTAGTCCCTGTTCTGATCGACTGAGAATGTTGTATATACTGTTCTGTACTGTGTTTATATGTATATATAAAAGGTCTTTTTGCATACAGACTGTCACAGCTCATTGGACATTGTCTATTTACTGTATTGGCTTCCGCCATGCCCCTGTACTCTGTTTTACTGTCTTACTGTTAAGCAGGCCTTTGGTAATCTCGGATTACTGGCCGATTACGGTGCTAAACCCATAGAGGCGGGTTTGGATCGTGACAAAAAAGGTCATCAAATCCATTCCAAAATTAGCAAATGGGATCTTGCGGATCATATTACCAAAAAAAAAAAGGACTTCCCAGAGTATTAAAATACAAGGAGGACTCCTTAGACTAAAACTCACCCAAATGGGATTTTTCAATAATTTCCCCTTAAAGGAACTCATTTTTATCTCTAAAAAATTAAACCCAAATGTGTAAGGTAGTGTTTGGTAACGTTTACGTTTTTTGTTTATATTTACAAAAATTTTATAAACTAATTTTTGTTTATTTTTAGAAAAACATAAATTATAAACGCGTTTGGTTTGAACAAAATGTGTTTTTGAACAAAATGTTTAAAAAAATTTAAAAACATAAACTAAAAGATATGTTTGTTCAGACCTAAAATATTTATATTTATTTTTATTATTGATGACAATGGGATCACATGCATTATAATTGAAAAAAATTAATTTAAAAAAATAATTGAAACCAAAATTTAATTGGAAAAAAAATAATTGAAAAAAAAATAATTGAAAGAAAATTAATTAAAAAAGATTAATTGGAAAAAAAATAATTGAAAAAAAGATTAATTGAAAAAAAAAATTATTTGAAAAAAAGATTAATTGAAAAGTTAATTGAAAAAAAAATAATTGAAAAAAAAAGTAATTGAAAACTGAAAACGTAAACTCATTTTTTGAGTTTACATTTTTTCCTCAAATTTATAAACTGAGACAAACATTTATAAACCAAAAAAATTATCAAACAAGTTTTTATGACAGTTTTTAAAATTTTTATAAATATAAACTGAAAACAGAATGGTTACCAAACAGGAAGCAATTACCCTTTTATGTAATTTTCATTTTAATATAATTTTTTGGTTCATAAGAAAAAAAAAAGGAAAAAAAAAAAGAGAGATCATATTTTGAAGATTTATTCAGTGTGTTTGGTTTCAATTTTCTAAAAATTGAGTTTCCTATTTTTCGTGTTTTTTTATTTTTGGTGAACCAAGCCAAACCAAGCCTTAAGTCCTATGAAATGTGGTCAGCTACATGAATCCTTCTTTTCCACGCGGCCCTATCAAAAGCCATTTCATTAGTCAAATTAAGTAGATTTATATCTCTATTTACCACGCTAGCCAATATTAATCTAGGCCTACCCCGTCCTTTAACGCTTCTATCTACTGTTACAGTATCACATCTCTTCACTACTGCCTCTATTGGTTTCTGTTGAATATGACCAAACCATCTCAATTGATTCTCTCTCAGCTTATCTTTTATTGGTGCTACTCCTACCCATTTCCGAATACACTCATTCTTAATTCTATCTTGTCTAGTCTTGCCACACATCCACCTTAGCATCCTCATCTCAACTACACTCATCTTATCTACATGTTGTTTCTTGGTTGCCCAACACTCCGTCCCATACAACATTGTTGGTCTAATAGTTGTTCTACAGAACTTACATTTTAGTCTAGTGGGTATTCGTTTATCGCACAGAACCCCAGACGCACTTCTCCATTTATACCATCCCGCCTTAATTCTATGGGTCACACCCGTATCAATCTCCCCCGTTGTTGTGATAATCAACCCTAAATAACGAAAATGTTCACTCTTAGGCAGTTCTTGGTTCTCAATCTTCACTTTTCATCTGCATTCATTGTTGCTGTTACTAAATTTACATTCCATGTACTCTGTCTTAGTTCTGCTTATCCGGAATCCTTTAGATTCAAGAGCTTTTCTCCAAATCCCCAACTTTGTGTTAACTCCTTCTCTAGTCTCATCCACAAGCACGATATCGTCTGCAAAAAGCATACACTATGGCACGTCATCCTGAATATTTTTTGTCAACTCATCCATAACTAAAGCAAAAAGATAAAGACTTAAGGTAGATTCTTAGTGTAACTCTACAGTGATAGGAAATTCATTTGTCTCTCCAACAGGCGATCTAATAGTGGTCACCACTCCTTCATACATGTCCCTAATCACATCAATGTAACCCTTTGTCACCCCTTTCTTCTCTAACACCCACCATATTATATCTCCGAGCACTCCATCATATGCTTTCTCAAGGTCGATAAATACCATATAAATGTCTCTTTTCTTTTCTCTATATTTTTCTATTACTCTCCTCAAAAGATAGATCGCTTCCATTGTTGACCTGCCAGGCATAAACCCAAATTGATTATCTGACACCTCTGTTATATCTCGCAATCAGCGCTCCATCACCCTCTCCCACACTTTCATTACATGACACATTAGCTTGATTCCTCTATAGTTGTTGCAATTCTAGAATCTCCTTTATTCTTATAGATTGTCACTAAAATACTTTTCCTCCACTCATTTGGCATGTTTCTAGTCAACAAAATTTTGCTAAACAACCTAATCAACCAAGCAACCCCCTTTTTACCCAAACACTTCCAAGCTTCAATAGGGATATCATCGAGTCCTAAAGCCTTATTTGATTTAATCTTCTTAAGTGCAATCTCCACTTCAAAGTTCCTAATCCAACGATAGAACCTATAGTCTTGGTTTATCGTATTACTGGCTATTTTTTCCCCTATTGTCATACCTCCATGTTCCTCATTTAATGGTTTCTCAAAATAGTTCTTCCACCTTTAATCTCTTCATCTTTCACTAATACCTTAGAATCCTCACTCTTGATGCACTTAACTTGATTAAAATCTCTTGTTTTCTTCTCTCGTATCTTAACAAGTTTGTATATCCTCTTCTCTCCCTCTTTACTATCTAGTCTAGTGTATAGGTCATCATAAGCTTTCAACTTAGTCTCTCTCACTACTTTCTTGACCTCCTTATTAGCCAATCTATAGCTCTTAAAGTTTTAATCAGTTCTATCATTCTACCACTTTTTAAAGCACTTTTTTTTTTGTCTTAACTACCGCTTGAACCTCTTCCCTCCACCACCAAGTTTCTCTAGAGTTGGGTCCTATTCTTTTCGACTCTCCAAGCACTTCCCTTGAGGTTCTCCTCATACAATTGGCCATCGAGTTCCATATAATATTAGTATCATCTTCCAAGTCCCAAGTACCTTCCTTATCCATTCTATTCTTAAATATTTCTAGCTTATCCCCTTTTAAGTCCCACCATCTCGTCCTACGACGCACACCATTCTTCCTACCTTGGTATTGCCCTCTAAAACATAAATCTAGTACCAAAATCCTATGTTGCGAGACCAAGCTCTCTCCAGGAATCACCTTACAATCATTGCATTTTAGGCGGTCAACTTTTCTCACTAAGAAATAATCTATTTGGCTCTTAACTGACACACTCTTAAAGGTTACCAAATGTTCCTCCCTTTTTTTATATATAGTATTGGCCACCACCAGGTCAGAAGCCAACGCAAAATCTAAAATACTCTTTCTAGCCTTATTTCTATCACCAAAATTGTATCCACTATGCACCATTTCATAGCCTAGTTTATCTATGCCTACATGGCCATTAAAATCTCCACTTATAACTAGGTTATCTCCTACAGGTATCTCCTGTAAGATCTTATCAATTTGCTCCAAAGAATTCCTCTTAGTCTGATCATCTAATCCTATTTGAGGGGCGTATGCACTAATAACGTTCAGTATATTCCCTCAAAGAACTAGTTTAATTAACATAATCCTATCCCTTTTCCTAATAACCGCCACTACATTCTCCACAAGACCTTTGACAATTATGATTCCTAACTCATTCCTGTGTTTATCATTATCACTATAATACAGTTTAAAACCGGTATCCTCAATTTACCTAGCTTTCTCACTCGTCCACTTAGTTTATTGTACGCAAGCTATATTAACTCTCCTCCTAATCATAACATCTACCAATTCCATCGTCTTACCAATTAAGGTTCCTATGTTTCAAGTGGCTACTCTAAACCTATAGTCTTTGACTAGTTTCTTTACCTGTGCTCACCCAGAAAAACGCGAGAACCTTTGCCCATTTTTCACCGCACCCAAACGTCAATGCGGTGCCCCTTGCTCACTTTTTGAAACACCCGGAGGCAAACGCAACGTGTCACATGAGGGGAACGACCTAGCATTTAAACGATTCAAAGTACTAAATTGTCATTTTTTTTTAAATTTATATTTTTGATATTTAGTGAATTTTCTAAAGATTTTTTTTCATAAATAATTGGTGGTTTGGCATCCCCTAAATAATCCATCTTTTTATCTTTTTTTCATCACATCACCTCTCTACTTTTCTGCACATCTTTTTGTAAAAAGACAAAAAGTACACTTATTTAGATCATTCCAAACAACCCAGTGTATTTATGTTAGGTGTATTGAAAAATTTAAAAAATTTCTTAGAATATTAAAAAAAATTTAATAAAAATAAAATATACAAAAACTAAAAAAATTTCATTTAAAAAAAAATAAATTCTAAAAATTCAAACCAAATAAGTTGATTACTACTTGACCCTAAAATTTTTTTAGTTGAAACCAAGGAGATTCTAAAATATCTATAATCTTTTTAATAATTTGATTTAACCATGGAAAAATAAAATAAAAAATCTACACTGATTTCATTTTGCCGCGCTCGGACTTCACTAGCACACTTGCCCCTTCCAACTTTTTAGGGTTAGGGTTTCCCATCTCCCTCTCAAAAAACCCTCTTTTTTCCCATTCTTTGCAAGGTTCTGTTTCAAACCTTCAAGTTCTGCTTCAGCGCCAAGGTACGTACGCTCTGTTGTCTTTCGCTCTTACGAAACTCCTCCAATTCTTCTTATTCCCTCTGTCATTGTGCATTCCCTGTATAGTGCATTGAGTTTTTTTTTTTTTTTTTTTTGTCTTTTTTATTTTAGAGGAAAAATTTCAACTTGATTTTTTCTGTTAAAAGCATTTTCTGGGGAGTGAGGAGGGTGACGAAGAAAAGAAGAGACGATGAATCCTCCATCTCTATCACCATACCTCACCTTTCTTCCTTCACCCCCTAACCCTAACCCTAACCCTAACCCTAACTTCTTATATTCTCATCTCCACCACCATCCCTCTTCCACCACCACCACCAACTCGATGCCCTTCTTCTCCTTCTCCCATTCTTAACCTCGACCCCCTCCTACTCCAATCACTGCGGTACCCCAACACGATCCCAACTCCGACCTTTGCTTCTCCCTCGACAATTACTGTGACTTCGGCCCCAATTTCTTCTACCCTAATGGTGCGAAACTTCAAGTTCTAGCCCCCTAATCTTCCAAGCACTGTTTTTGTTTTATAGGGTTTGTGAACTTGATTTTCGATTTTTCTGTTTTACAGGCCAAATCAACCCAAGAACAAATCGAACCTCTTCGATTACCACCGTGTTCAACCCTTCGATGTTGTCTGCGTCGACGGTCTGTCCTCTCTCTCTCTCTATATATATATATAAATATGTCTCAGACATTTCTTTTGTCTCAATGCATGTTCTGCTCAACGTTCTTCAAATTTTTTTTTAGGACCCTTAATATAAATCAAATCACTCCTTACAAGTGCATTATTTGGTTTATGTTGCATCTGGTATTTTTCCTCATTTTATCTTCAATTGGTTCCACTTCTAACTTCATGCATTTGTTTCATATTTGTGTGTTCTATTTGTGTTATTCTCAGAGGTTATTTCTTTTCATCTATTTTTGAATTGGCTGTTGTTAACTCTTTTGAACAGATTTTTTTGATCTTGTTACTTGGTACTTCTTGTTATTTCTCTTAGTCTTAGAAGAAAAAGTACTATGAGATTTCAATTCTGATGTGTTTCTTCTACTATGTGAACATGGGCCATCTCAGTCTCTTAAATGTGGAAATACTGTGGGATACAAGCATTTGGGAGGTTGGGGAGAGAATTTGAAAAATTGATGGAACTCTCTCTCTCTCTCTCTCTCACAAACACAATTGTGATATAATTTTATCATTAAATTAGTTTTTAATAAAATTCATGCTTAATTGTTTTTAAAGTTGTATTCAGGTATTTATATCAGTTGAAGTTTTAAAATTTTTTATTTTGCATCATTAAAATTTACTACATTGTTGTATCTCATATAGAGATCTATGTTTTGCAACAGGGTACCCCTACAATCTTGATTTCGATAATGGTGCTCTGGGATAGTTACAACATTTCTCTATTAACAATCTTGGTGATCCATTTATAGAGAGCAACTATGGAGTCCATTCCGGGCAGTTTGAAGTGGGTGTATTGGATTGGTTTGCCCGCCTATGGGAACTTGAGAAGAACAAATATTGGGGTTACATTACAAATTGTGGAACAAAAGGCAATCTTCATGGTATATTAGTTGGGTTAGTATCAATAGGCTTCATTTTTGTGACCTTTTATTGTTATGATGTTTTGACCTATCGTGTATCTTGTCAGAGTTTAAGAAGATTGTATTGATTCTGCAGGAGGGAAGTGTTTCCAGATGGCATTCTGTATGGTTCACGTGAATCACATTATTCTGTTTTCAAAGCTGCACGAATGTACAGGATGGAATGTGAAAAGGTCGACACTTTGGTCTCAGGTGAAATTGATTGCAAGGATTTCAAAACTAAACTCCTTTGCCACAAGAGCAAGCCAGTAATTATCAACGTAAACATTGGTACTTCCCTCCCTCCCTCCCTCCCACCCCCTCTCTCTCTCTCAACGTAAACATTGTAGTTTCATACTTCCGCAACTCATCGAACAGAGAAGTCTGTTGTTATCTACATGATCATGTTTCTATTAATTATTGACAAATAAGATTACACTCAACCATTTTGGCTATCTAAGTGTACAAGCTATGTTGTGATGTGAGATACTTTATGTCACTAGAGTTACATATACATATACAAATTTATACAGTCTTTGTTTCTTCCAGTCAAGTGGAAATGGAAGTCTTTTGCTTCACTTGCCTTTATATTGGTCTTTAACAAGAGGGCAGGTACGAATTGTGCCTGTGCTTCGTATCTTAGATTAGCTCTTGTTTTTTATTCCATTTACCTCTCTCTGCAAAGAGAATTTGTGAGTAGTGGGAGTTTAGGATGGTGGAGCACAATTTGAATTTTGTGAAATTACCAGTTTGCCTTTATTTTAGAGAAAGTGTCATGGATTTGTTTTGGAAGAATACAGGGAGCACTAAAACAATAGTCAGGCTTAATATAATTGAGTGATGAACAAGAAAGATTAGGCAGTCTGACATAATATTTTCAAATTAAAATAAGCTATAACAAACACCCCCATTAAAAGTAAGAGAAAGCTTGCCAAAATTTGGCAATTTGTCAAATCTTGTGCCATTTTTAGCATAAAAGAAAACCAAAATTTAGCAACTCAAATGGCAATTGTACCGAAGCTCTCTTTTTTGCCCAAGCTGCCATATATATAGTAATGACAAATGCATTGAAGACGCTCATAGCAACATCTGCTGATGAGCAAGTCCAAGAATTGATCGCGATGCAAAATTATTAGGTAGTTACGAAATATCATATGACATTGTTCATATGGTACTTCTAACCAATAAAAAAAATCACAAAACACACTAGGTAGACATTTCGTCTCCCAATTACTTAACAAAGGCAGGTCAACATTGTCCCACCTGTAAACATATTCGCTGCATCATTAGTTGGGAGCATTATATGAAAAACATCACGTGATACTCCAGGATTACAGACACACGCAAAGATCAAAACATTTCCAAAAGACATTCACATGTTATGGTTCAAAGCTTTCAAGCAAAACTACATTCTATCAGGTAAACAATCAGAAGGTCTTAGATTCGAGTTCGCATTCTGATATATGAGTCAGATTTTATGCCGAGTCTCACCATTGGTGGCATTAGGGGATTCCTGTTATTAAAAAAAAATAAAAATAAAAACAGAAAATCCTATAAAACGAACCACGGAACTGCAGTGTCCCTGCAAATGGCATCAAAATATAGCATATACAAAACAAGAGAACAAATCTTTGGACAACACAAATGCCGAAACAGAAAATTTGATGGACCATGCTAAGTCCATGTCTGCTCATGCAATCACCAACAAATTGATCAACATGTCCAGTTCATAGACCTTGCTGTAAATCATAACAAAGGAGATGAACAGAAAGATAACTTACTAAGCTTCTTGCTAATGCAATCTCTGTCTCAAAAATGACCATTAGACTAATAAACTTCAAAATGGAAGCAACTGATCACTTATATAATCCAACAAATCAACAGTGTTAGCTCAGGTACTAGAAAACAAACACCCCATAAAGGACAGAGATGCGGACCAGGAACCATCTAACTAACTGCACCAAAATCAAAAACAAAAAAAATAAGTGTCCAGCAATTAGTTCTCCAAGCAAAATAATAATAATAATTCAGGCTACTATTTTAAAATTAATGAAGTGCAGAATGTACGAGTGGTCAAACATGAACATTTTCTCAGGTTAGAAAATATGTCCATAACAACAGAAAGTAACCCTGGAAACAAGATCATGACATTTTATTCTCTCTCTCTCTCTCTCTATATATATATATATATATTATTTTTTTTTATCAACAACAAAAACTTTATTAATAAAACTGAAAAAGGAGAGAAGAAGATGAGGCATCCTCTAATACAAAACAGTGCAAAGACACCAGGAAAAAGTCCCTAACCGACTAAATGCAAGCAAAAGCTTACAAAGCACACACCGCTAACCAATCTCTAGCTAACAAAAAGAGTGGAACTCCTTTAAATAAAGAGTTCCCCGACGCCCAAAAAGAAGATAAGTGACAAACATGATCCCATAAACAGTCCACCCCCCGAAACTTATCTTCAAACAACCTCTGATTTCGCTCCCACCATAGCACCCAAAAAGTTGCAAAGACAGTACAAGTCCATAAAGTTTTGGCTCTCTTCGATCCTCCAAATGTATGAAAATCAATTAAGAGCATATGCACACTCCTTTTTGGGGCCACCCACATACCATTTCCAACACAAAACAATCTATGCCATAGATTCAAAGCTATTGGACAATGCAAGAATAGATGATCCACGGATTCCCCGCTCTTACAACATAGAATGCACCATTGAGGATTTAAAAAACGATTGGGTCTCCTTTTCTGCAATGTATCATTTGTCAAAATTCTCCCATGAACCAAGGCTCACATGAACACCTTTACCTTTAAGGGAGCACAAGCCTTCCAAACTTTTTTAGATAAAGGAAATTGAGGGATTTGAGGATTATCGATGATGTAATCAAAAAAAGACTTACAAGAAAATATTCCGGACGAATGAAGTGCCCAAACCCTCGTGTCCTCCAAAAAATGCACTGTCAACATAATGAGGGCAACTTGGAACCAATACATGAAGCACCATTGATAAAGATGTAATGTAATTCCTATGCAAATTGTTAGGCTCCAAAAAATACGTCAACAATTAACAGCACTGCACACATGATGGGGCATCAATCAGCTTGATTTAATGATTTTAGTATTTAACTCCTATCAGTTCCCTCTAATCGTGGAACATAGAAAGCTTTTAAAAATTTAAAAAGTTAGTTTAGTTCGTCACCATTAGCAATAAATTATCATCACTACCATTATTTTTGTCCTGATAATAAAGTCAGTACAAATTACAGGGAAATATTAGAAATAGACGGTTAAAGGCCAAAACTCTCTTTTAGTGTACATTGTAAGTAAAAAAAAAAAAAAAAAAAGATAAAATTTTATTCAGAAAGAGACCATAAAAGCGGCTCAAACCAGTACACTAGATGTATACAGAAAACAAAACAGGACATATTAAATTGTATTGAACAGGACATATTAAAATGCAAGGCCCTATTCTTCTTCTCCAACAGAAACTATCCGTAAGTCAAGGTCTTCTGATCAAAGTAGAAGGATGAATTGTCCACTTGCCTAAATAGGCAGTGAATTTGAGCCAAATCAAAGGCAGGAATTACCCAGAAGAGAAGAAAACAGGGAATTGGTAAGAAAGGCATATAAAAGGGATAGTCCCGGTGCACAAGGCTCCTGCTATCCTGGGGTGTGAAGAGAATTAGATGTACAGAGTCTTAACCATCCATGTAGTGAGACTGTTTATGTGGTTTGAACCATGATGCCTATGTCGCAATGGTAAGAAAAGGCATAGCTGTGTGTAAATCAAGAGAAAAAAAAAAGGAAAATGCAAAACCCTAGGCAGTAGACTGGTGAAGCAAACTTCTGTAGCCAACTATGAACGGTTGGGATGAGATGTATGTATGATCAGGCACACAAATTGAGACTAAAAGGACATGACAAAAAACTGTAGATGGATAGGATCTTTGATTGTTGAAGAAGAGAGGATACATATACTCCACCAAAAGCACCACATTTTACCCAGCAACACCAACACCAACGCCACCACACCCATGCACAAAGTAGAACTATTTAATGCACCAAGTGATTGTACTCTGCCATGTCAACAGCCACTATTGCTCTCTAGCAATAGGGCTGTCCAGAAAAGAGGAGGAAAAAAAGAAAAAATGACAGATGTTCAAGGAAAGAAAGAAACTGTTGGCAGCTAGTATCCTTTGTCCTTCAAAAGAGGGAAGACATACCAACTATATAAAACCGCCACTTCTTTTCCACCAGCAAGAAGTCCATGCATCTCTGTACAAATCTTCATTAACTCTTCCCTGCTGATTCCCATTACACCAAAGCTGCTGACACCCCGTTCACTTCTAGCAACCTCCATTAAAATGTCACAACCACCACAGCACACCACCACAAATGACCACCTCCACACAACAATCCCATTTGAAAATCTTGTAAAATTTATCATACTTTTCCTTCCACAGCCTAGAGACATGATACTATGATAGTGTTATTTATATGCCTAGTATGGACCAATACTCAAAAATATAAAAACAAAAACAATAGGGTAAAGCAATGTACGAAGCTCCCACTAAAGCAGCTGGGTATGATGAGGGCAATACATACACAACCTTATCCCTATTTCTACAGTGGTAGTTTTCGTCAATCAAATCCGCACCATCAAGAACCACTGGGCAAAGCAGCCCCTTTAATACTAAAAAATATAAGATTAATAAAATTTCATTTGCAATCATGCAATATTCGCAATAGTACAAATCCTTGATTGACCCTATAAAATTGTTTCTTAAGGTCAGGATTTACCCTTTGACCTAGAACTAAGAGTATCACAATGCAAGTGTCAATGTAGTTACATTATTAGTTCTCTGCTCTAATGAATTTAGATAATGAAAGGATGGAAAAAACTTGGGTGTTAATTTGGAGACATGAACACATGAATAGAGGCAACATAATTAAAGAGGAGTTAAGGTGAAGCATTCACTTGTAAAAGAAGAGTTTGTCTCAATTTCTAACTTTGTAGCAGATATATTCATGTTTGGAATATTGCTTACTTCTGTTAAAACAGAGGGTAATTGCAGCATCTTTGAGAGATAAAAATAACAACAATAGAAGAGCTCAGTAAGTTGGCTTTTCTTTCTGTGGAATATGTATACCAATTGAAATTTGGGTGCTGGATAGATGTTGTGAAATGTCCATCTAGATAAGGTATGAACTTAGTGCTAAACAAAATTACTTAAACATATTTTATATAGGTAGAATGATATCTACTACAGATTACGGTGTAGTAGTAAAATATATTCTGTTTTGATTCCAAGTTCTAATAAATTTTTGTTCCAATTTTTCTATAATAGTACAATTATGGTGGAATCCAAGCTAGAATCAATAGTGAAACATTAGAAGGTATTTCTGAACCAGAAAATGGAATTGTGCATGATGAATCTCAAGTGGATATTGTTTCAAGATGGAATATTGCTGAAAACTTACCCAAGGCAACTCAGGTAGTCACCCAACTATTGTTTTTCTATGTTACTAGTACTTCAAGATATAAGTGATATTGAAACATTACTTTATGCAATTTGTAGGAAATTAATGTATTGATATTATTGATTGATGTATTATAGATTCATATCTAATGTTCTTACAAGAGCTCTCTTTTATAGAGAGAAATGGGATACAATGGAGCCATAATGGAGCACTATACCATAATGGATCACTAACTATATCACTAACTATATGGGGCACTAACTATAGCACTAACTAATGGAGCACTAACTAATGTGGAGTAGGTGGAGTATTTGTAGGTGGAGTAGGTAGAAATTGTAGGTGGAGTAGGTAGAAATTGTTACATAGAAATTGTTACATTCAACAGCCCCCCTCAAACTCAAGGGGGTTAGGAACTAACCAACTTGAGTTTGGAGAGAGTAACAAAACAGGAAAAAAATAATCTGACAAATAAAATAAAAGTGGATAGGAGACACTGTATGGTCGTGTCAGACCGTTGTAGAAGACCGTATGGTTATGGCAGACCAAGGTAGAAGACAGTTTATGGGGTCATGTCGGACCGTTGTAGAAGATACTATACGGCTGTGTCGAACCGTTGTAGCTGAGAACCGAAATCAATGTCGGAACAGTTTACCGAGTCTTGTCGGACCCATATAGGAGCTAACCGGAATCAATGTCGGGACAGTTTACCGAGTCTTGTCGGACCATATAGGAGCTAACCGAAATCAATGTCGGGACAGTTTACCGAGTCTTGTCGGACCCATATAGAAGCTAACCGGAATCAAAGTCGGGACAGTTTACAGAGTCTTGTCGGACCCATATAGGAGCTAACCGGAATCAAAGTCGGGACAGTTTACAGAGTCTTGTCGGACCCATATAGAAGCTAACCGGAATCAAAGTCGGGACAGTTTACCGAGTCTTGTCGGACCCTCAAAAGGCGTGCCCAATCTTATCAAAAGGCGTGCCATCAAAAGGCGTGCCATCAAAAAGCGTGCCATCAAAAGGCGTGCCATCAAAAGATGTGCCCGACAGCCATCAAAAGGCGCGCTGATTTGTCGTCTGGCGTTGAGAGGCGCGTAAGGCGCGTGTCTGCCTTGCCTATTTAAACCAAGGCGAGGCTGCCGCTGATGCATAACAAACCAGCTGAAAAAACTCTTCGTTCTCTCTGGAACACGTCTGAGAGAGATACTCTGTAGCACGCTGTTGCTCGGAAAATGGCTTCTTCTTCCAGCCCCGTTACCCATAACATAGCCTCTTCGTCCCGTGGTCTCACTCTCTTTCCCGACCTCAACGAGGCCACAACCCAGAATATGGCCTTTGAACCTCAACCAAGCGCCCCTGGACCAAGCGCCCCTGGTTTTGCGCCGTTGAACTTTCCGATGCTGTCTGTGGAGCAAAGAATGGCTGCACAATCGGATATTGAGGCGAATTATTACACATTGAAGTCATGTGTTGAGACAATGACGGCGGTCAACAACCTGTCGCACCGGCTTCAGAGTAGAACAAATGAGGTGCAGCAGGTAAAAGCCCAACTGGCTCTGCTCCAGAGCATGTATACGGATGCCCGAGCAGAGATATGTATGCTGAAGGCAGAAAATAAGGAACTGAAGCGGAAGACCACCGTGATGCTCAGATTTGGAGGTCCGCCATATGTGACAGTTGAGGAGCAACGGGAAGTGAACGTGCTCGGCGGCGTGGGAAACACGGAGCAGCACCGGCAAGGGCCGCCCAAGACAAATGCAAGAAGAAGAGAACAGCTGAAGAGGCGAAAAATAAGGCCGGTTTTTGTTGTGGTGGTTTGTGGTTGTTGAGGTTTTTTTTTTTTTTTTTTTGGTGTAAAATTGTGATCGGGGTTGGTCCTGGATATAATTAATCAGGGGTTTTAT